>JADHZB010000197.1:0-31038 GCA_015657535.1 Nephromyces sp. MM_2019 | reverse complement strand
TATATATATATATGTATGTGCTATATCTATTTCATTATATTTTTAATATGGATATGTTTACATGTCAGTTGATTCCTTCTAATATATAAATATCAATAATACACACCTAAAAAAATTTGAGCTCCACATCTAAATATTTTTACAATATTATGTTATCCCACACATTGCATCCTTAGCTCAATAAGTCACATACATACATATATATATATATCTTAATAGGAGGCCATTAGTAACCATAACAGAATCACAAAAAAGGTGTATATACCAAGAGTGCATTCGTAAAAATATCAGGGCCCCCATTAAACTTGTAAAAAGTACATCAAAAGGAAGAGGTGTAGTTGCTGCAGATTTCATTGCCAAAGAAGATTTTGTATTAGGTATATATATATATATATATACCTAATAAAATTTATTTATACACATTTATATACATCTATATATAATTATGTATATATTCATATATTTATACAAGTTTTTGGCTATGTTTATATATATTTATACACATTTATACAACTTTACATATTTATTTGTTGATTTATAACTATTTAAAGCACACTTTTAAATATATATAGAATACCGTGGCGAGCTGATCTCTGAAAGGGAAGGTAGAGAGCGAGATTGTAAATATAATAGAGCTCGAATAAATAAAGGGTATATAATTTTTATATTTACTTTGGATGATCATTCACATATCCTTTTAAACATCTTAAATATTTTTTAAATCTCCTTACACAAGCCTAAAATCTCCCAATCTATACACACATTAATATACTCTATTTTATTATAGGAGTTTTATGTTCTACTTCAAACATAATAGTAAAAATTTCAGTATTGATGCAACTGATGAATTGGCACAATTGGGACCAGCTCGTTTAATAAATCATTCAATGAAAAACCCCAATTTAATTGCAAAGGTAAATATTTTTGAAATTTATACACATCCTATCTAATGTTCTTACTTTTAGATATATACACACATTTTTATCTAATATCTCTCTTTAATATACACACATCCTATATAATGATCTCTCTCATATATATATATATATCCTTACACGCCTATCTTATAATTTACATTTGTTTTTAAAATTTATTAATATATAATATTAAATTTCTATATCTTAGACAATCTGTGTGGATGACATTGCTAAACTTTTTTTCTGTGCCAAACGAAATATCGAAGAGTTCGTGGAATTGAATTCATAATAATGTTTCTAATTTTCAGTGTATCTATAATAATTATTATATATTTATATTGTATGTTGATTGTGTATAACATAATTTTTATATATTTTATTATGTCAATTTCAAATATGTATATGGTAATCATTATATTATTTTTTTTTTTTAATTTCATTTTCTCTCAGAAATGAAGAATTAGTTGTAGATTATGGTGAACGCGACCCTGAAGTAATACAAAGAAATCCATGGCTGATAACTTAAGTATTATTGGGGGAAATTATATATCTTTTTGACCCAAAAAAAAATTCAAAATATTTCAACACAAAATTTATTTTGAATTTTGTTTTAAAAAGTAAAAATATTGAAAAAACATTAATGTAAATAAAACCTAATAAGCTCATTGATAAAAATATATAATTGAATATATAGATATATAATTTCTTTATATTGAATTTCTTTTTCTTTTTTTATTTTTGTTTATTATCTAGATATATCCATAATATCTCTTATGTATTTTTGAAGATTTATAAATTCATTTTATAATATATATATATATATATACTTAAAATAATTAGATTGAGAAAAATATTTCTAGCGTTTTTTTTGTAGATGTTGTTTTAAGAGATCACACATATAGATTTAGATGAGTTTTATCATCCATCTGTCTGTAAAAATTTGAATAAATATTATATTTTAAGTATATCTTCTCTTATATATGTGCAATAATAAATAAGTTAACTTTATCATAACATTACAGTGATTGTGAAATGAAAATAATTTATTAGATTGTAATAATAGTAAAGCAAAAATAATTTATGAACTTTAAATAATAATAAATTTGAGATAATTGATTGGGCAAATTTTCATGTTAAGACTCTTCACAAAATTTGCAAGATGAAGATGCCTTACAAATATGTAATGTATTTGTAGCACCTGCCTTAATTACAGGTACAGCTGCAGTAACAACAAGAAAATCATTTGGATCTCTTACCATATCTTCTCTTCTAGCAAATTCACAACCTATTTGAAATATAGATTCTATACCCTTATTCTCAATATCCAAAGAAATAACTGGGTAAACTCCCCAAAATAGTTGCATTTTTCTAGCTACAGCAGTGCTCGTAGTTATCGCTACAATGGGTGCATCGGGTCGGCTAGCAGATATAAGTCCAACTGTATCACCTTGTACAGTGAAACTAACAATAGCTTTAGCATCTACCATATCAGCGACGACACCGGCGGCAGCAGATATTGCATCCATTGCAGTTTCTTCTTGTTCAACAATCTTAACTTTCATAAGTTCCCAATAATTTTTATCATGTTCTATTCTTTCTATTATACGTCGTTGCATCCTTACAGATTGTATAGGATATTTACCGGCAGCACTTTCACCACTTAACATAACAGCATCCGCACCATCATAAATAGCAGTAGCAACATCGGAAACTTCAGCGCGTGTTGGATTCGGGTTGTTAACCATTGATTCTAACATTTGTGTAGCTACGATAACAGGTTTGGCAGCTTTGCGGCACTTATAAATTATTCTTTTCTGTATAACAGGTACTTCCTCTGGGTCCATCTCAACTCCAAGATCACCCCTTGCTAACATAACACCATCACACACCTTAAGTATACCGTCAATATTTTCAACAGCGGAAGGTCTCTCAATCTTTGCTATCAAATCAATATCGGGGCCAGTGATGTTTCGTAATTCTTCAATATCCTGTGGTTTCTGAACGAAGGAAAGTGCTATAAGATCAACACCTAATTTTTTTGCAAAATTGGCATCCCTCTTATCCTTTTCAGATAATGCAGATATAGGGATAATCATAGAAGGTAGGTTGATACCCTTGTTATTTGAGACAGGACCACCCTTTTCTACTATACACGTAATCGAGCCTCGAGCAACTCCAACAACCTTAAGTCTTACCTTACCATCATCTAAAAGCACTATATCACTTTTCTTAAAAGAATTGAGTAACTCTGGATGTGGTAGATTGACCCGTGTATCATCACCCAACATCTTCTTATCATCTAGTATAAACCTTGATCCTTCCGTTAATTCAATACGTTCATTCTTAAATGATCCAATACGTATCTTGGGTCCCTGTAGATCTGCCATAATAGCAATCGGATGATTATATTTATTCTCTATTTGACGTATGATTCTAACTAATCTAGCTTTTTCTGCATATATGCCATGAGAAAAGTTTAGCCTAAAGATATCGACACCGTTAAGAAAAAGAGATTCTATTATATCTTCGGGGAAGCTAGCGGGGCCTAGTGTTGCAACTTGTTTTGTCCTTGTAAATTTCCAATTCCTCTTCCCTGTTGAAGAATTTTGGTTCCTCATCAAAGGATATATGTTCTCAGCTACAAAATGAGGTTGCTTGTGTAATTTAATTGGTGGTTTGTTAGTGCATTCTGATGATGTGGCCCTGTCTGAAATGTATTGAGTGTATTTGGGGTCAGTAAAGTGTTTGTGGTCGGATTCATAATAATTTGTATGTTTAGTATGTCTTAATGGGAGAGAGTCACCCAAGAGACTCATTGTTGGTGTTTTTCTTGATGCATGATTAACCCGGAAAATTTGTCTTAGGGTTAAGATGAGGTAAATGATCTGAAGATGTTTTGTTAATGATTTGATAGTGCTCATTATGGATATTATAAATTGATTGGGTTCTGTTCTATTGAGAGTCCTTGTATAAAATTGAAGTAAAGTAAGTATTATTAAGAAGCTCTTAGTTAGATAAAACTGGTTAATTTGTCAATATATATGTTGGTATTTTTTTGTTAAGATGATGTATATGTATAAAACAAATATTGCTGGTGTCTATGTGATTTATTTATTCTTCATATTTACACATTTGATGGATTGTATGTGCTTTAAGTATTAATAAAATGTGTGAGTTTGATGAGCTGTAGTTGTGTACCGTAAACATTGATCGTGTTGGAAAGTTTGATGGGGTTGAGTGTTTGTACATTAAGTAGATATAATATTTGAAAGTTTGATAAGTTGTGTGTTTGTATATGTTAATTATGTGTTATCTAATATAGTGATAACAATCTTTATGGGAGCTTTACTGTCTAGGTTTGACCTACGAGAGTTTTTTACATCCGCTTACTAATGTGTGTGTAACCCTAATGATAATATATATAACTAGCTATATATATATATATACTTATTTTTGGTCTGTGTCTGAGTAACACAGCTTAATAATAGCAACGGCTTTGAAGTGTGTGTGTGTACATCCTATACACAAGCTCAATGGTTTGCAATAAATACGTTTTGTGTTGTGTATATGTTTTTCCTACAAGTATAAAAATTAAAAGTAATTTGTGACCAAGCACACATACAAATGCAATTATTTACATTACTCAGACTTAATTTTGTTTTCATGTTTCATTTAAAATTGTGTCT
This sequence comes from Nephromyces sp. MM_2019, assembly GCA_015657535.1. Taxonomy (NCBI): domain Eukaryota; phylum Apicomplexa; class Aconoidasida; order Nephromycida; genus Nephromyces; species Nephromyces sp. MM_2019. The sequence goes on along the minus strand of JADHZB010000197.1, from coordinate 26,435 downwards.
ATAGTAAAAATTTACAGCAGTTTCATCTTTTGGAAAAGCAAAATAAAAAAAAACTAATTATTAATCTAATAGAGAATCAATTTAGCTGATAAATAAATTCGAAATCTTTTTCTTTTGGATATATTCAAATATATTAGATTTAATGCACAAGTGCTAACATATCAGACAATAATAATATTTACAAAAGAATAAAGCATAATAAATTTGACATACATTTTATACTGTATAAATATAAACTCTTTAACTTTATCATCAATAGATTACTTACAAGTATGTTTATTTATATTTTAAAACATTGAAATATATTCAAACATGTTGACTAAAATTCTGGAGAACTCAGCTTTTTCTTTGTTTTTGATTGAAATATGTAACTTCAGAAATCATTTAATATTTTTCAAATACATTTCAAACAATACTACTATTTTTTCAGCAAAAAAAATTATTAGCTTTATATATATACGTGTGTAAGCTATGTAAGCTATGTATAGTACAGTTCAATGATACATATTTTAAAAGTGAGATAAATTTGAATGAGATGTGTATATAAATGACCTTTTTCAGTACAATTTATTCCCACATATTGAATTTGAGTATATAATATGAATGTATTTATATACATATATATAACATAAATTATTATATATATTGATAATATATAATTCATGAAATCATAGTATAGTTATTCATATTCAAATAATTGTCAATATGGACCCTCTTATCGAATTAGCTCTGTTATCTAACCCAACTGAATCGACACCATCAACATATACCTACAACACACCATCTAATAAATACAATCAAACTACCAAGACACAACATACACCATCTTCCTTATGTTCTGAACTTGAACAAAAAATCACTGGCAGACAATACAAAAAGCTCAAGAGGCCAAACTCACATACAAATACACACGATGCCTCGAACAAGAAATTAGCCCCATTAGAGGTGTCTCACAATGAAGAATCTCTAAGGCTCATTTCCTCCATCAAGTCCCTACTCCAATCAGATAATCATACATTTTCAAATAATGACCTCGTCTCCTTCTTCCATAGTCTAGCAGCGTCGGGCGTTAAGGATGAAGATGCATGCAAGTACACCATCAATGAAGTGCTAAAGAGGCACGATTTAACCGTCTTTGAACAGCAGGACTTGTTGTGGTCAATCACACGCATCTTGGAGGGTAAATCGGATGCTAAGGGTGGTATAAATATCACCTCTGTAGATAGCTCATTAATTTATTTCCTACTAAAGGGTATGGCCTCCCAGGGTGAGAAAGGCCTCACAAAACTTAAAGCATCCTCCATGGCTTCCATTCTCCAATGTATGATGAAAACAGGCCACAAGGAAGCCAATTTGCTTAAGATTTTGGGACAACTTATTATAAAAAGGCGTCATGAAATCACCGAACGTGATTGGACTACCTGCATAACTGGTATATACAGTGTATATCTTTGTATTAATATTTATATGTATACAGATGTGTGTGCATTTATATATTTTTATATATTCAGATTTATGCATGTTTATATATTTCATATGTATCCAAATGTGCATGCATGTGTTTATATTTTACATGTATCCAAATGTTTATGTATATTTTTTTTTGTATATATCCAGATATGCGTGCATGTTCATATTATATATATTTAGAGATTTACACATGTTTATATATATTTATGTATAAAGATGCGCACATGTTTTTATATTTGATATGTATCAAGATGTGTGTATATATAATAAGTAACCTGTTTGTTTATGCCTATATATCAAACAGTACATAAGAGAGAATACCTTGATGCATGTATATATTTATGATAACTTTTATATTTGTATTTGTGTATGTGTATATGTGTGACGATTATATCTATTATATACTTCTGTTAACTAATATGTTATTTCTATCCTTAGCATATCAACGTTTTGGTATTCCTTTACGTGGAGACTGTCAAGCTCTCCAGAGGCCAAGGAATTATAGAGATTGGGAGAGGCCCTTACCACCAAAGAGGCCCAAACCAATGACTGAATGTTAAACACTTAATTGAGTATATCTTTAACTACCAAATACTCACACACGAATCTCACTATATAAGTTTTATACGGTTCAAACTTGCAATAATTCCAACCTATCTTTTTTATGCTCTGATCAATTTATCAAACTTATTATGACTGCACACACATGTCATTTATATAAACACTTTGTATTAATTATTATTTTATTTAAAAATATTTTATCTTGATTTTGTCTTTGAAAATTTATTCCATTAAACAAACCATCACTTTTTTGAGGAGTTGATTTTGTTATATATTTATAAAATTTTAGTCACAATATTGATGGAGAGTGTATGTATATATATATGCATATACATTTATATATTAAATGATTATTGAATATACTAAACTCATCTATTAAACTTGTGATACTTGATCAATACTAAGAAATCATTTAATTCTATTTTGATAAATATATCAATAAATGTGTTAAAATGAAGCTTAACTTATTGTATCTTACAAAAAATTTTAGAAGAAATGTGTTAAAACAACCTACAATTTGGTTTAATACGAATTAGATAGTTTGTTTACACTCTGATACTTTTTTTTATCCATGCTTTATATATTGTGTATACATTGCGTGCGTGTGAAAAGTGTGCCTAAAAAGAGTGCTTAAAGGTTGGGTATATAACGAGTGTGTGTGTAAAACGTGTGTCTGTAAAGATTTTGCTTACAAAAATTGCGAGTGTAAGTAGAATGTTCAAATATTGTGGATTTTAGTCTGTGTAAACAATATGTGTGAATATTTTAGGTACAAATTTTCTATATGCACATAGTTCACATATGAGAACCAAGTGAGTAAATAGTATATGTGTGCGTAGAGTGTTTCTGTGATTTTTAAACATAGCCTACATATCCATCTGCGAACAATTATACAATACACATGCATACATAGTGCTTGTGCATAAACTGCATACACAAATAGCTTATGCATAAGGTGTAATTGAATTATCTTTTGAGGATTGAATGATTAGAGTGTATATTAAATCATATAACAACATACATACAAACTCTTATAACTACCTAAACCATGATTTAATCTACTATATTACCCCTATAAAACAGTTAGATTATTTCTAGACTCTCTTGTTTAGAAACATATTTTGACAATCTCACTCTAAATCCTTAACACACTACCCCCATGGAGGACAAAACAACCTCCACTGTCTCCTCAGACATCACTAGCCACTGGAAGATCAAAATTATACTCTGGCCTACAGCCACTACACATAAGAGTTCCTTCGAGAAGTTATGCGGACACATTATTAGGACCTCTCGTAAGGTCTACATCTCCGATCTACCCATCAGTGTCCAGGACAACACTTTGTCAAGCCTTACCTCCTCACCACACTGGAAAAGCTCATCTCTACAATTCCAGATTTTCCCTCATGATGCACCTCCAGTGGATTGGGACCACCTCTATGTACACAGAAATGTGTTTGGTAGCATCGCTATACATTCCCCTCTAGAATCAAGTGACTCTTCCTCCAACGGAGACAACCGCCTAAATAAGAGTGACGAAATAACAAGTACCTCAGAGCTTGACTTCAATGAACTCTCAACACAATCGTTATATGACAACCATCCCTGTATATTGATTAAGAAATGTTTCTTCTTCAAACTAGGATCTGATCAACGAAGCGCTATAAGGGACTTATCAGATCTTGTTACGATTATACAAAGTGATGAGACAAAACCAGACCTTGTTGAACTCATAAAAACTGCCTACAGCACCTTTGCACTACAACTCTTGAGAAAGATATCAACTGTCTATTCAAACCCCCGGGTACTCTTTTCAACTCCCAGCACTAAACTCGATTACAATAAGGATGAGCAGGTAGATAAACCTTCTAAGAATTACCAAGGTAGGCTCACAAAGATGAAGGCAGACATTTTGGTCCTGTGTGGTGATCCCCTCAATGCCCTGACTGCCTATAGCGCCGCTATAGAGGCTGCAAAATATGCCAACGATCACGTTTGGAATGCCTGCTCTATTGAGGGTCAGGTTGCTGCCTGTTTCCAATACCTCGTAAACATTGAGGCAGACTTCCAACAAAATTTTAAGCGAGCCCAATACGTCACACCCCCTCAAATTGAATTGCTAATCAATAGTATAACACCTAGGGTTACACTAAACACCATAATGAATAGTAACAACACGAATATATCACAAGAGAAACTGGTTAGTAACCATAGCGGCAATATCACACACACTAACATTTATGAATCACAGAAATATGCAATCATGAACTTGATATTCAACAAGATGCGTGAGGTTTTGTTCATCTTGAATCAAGATGTAGCTACACAGGACCTCTTCTTCATATCTCTAGCCAAATATTGTCGATTTATTATAAACTATATGGATGAACCATCACGCTCAAATACACTAACAGAGATATTTGAAACTGTTGAAGATTCAAATAACAACATAAAAATTCAATTTTTCACACAATTGAGTGCAATTTATCAAAGTTTGGGAAATTTCAGAAAATTTTCATTCTACCTTAGTAAGGTTGGTTCAATCTATAAGAAGATGGGTATGTTTGAGTCAGCACATTTCATATTTTCACTCATTGCACCTTGGTATCACTTGTCATTCCTTAAACTACCACCTCTAAAAGCAACTGATCATGATAACATTGACAAGACAGATAATATAACTACATCTACACCTAACAATACAAATATGTCTGAAAGTGTAAATGTAAGATGATTTAACCCTATAACACCAAACACAATGATTACGTTTAATATATATATATATTGAGAATTTATATATGCATGTGAAATATTTTTCACAGAACAATGATTATAATTTATTCATTTATATTAATAATTTGCATTTAAAAATAAAATATCTTCATTCTCTTCATAGATACACACCTAATTCTAAATACTTTTTTTTCTTAACTTAGGAAATCACTGGACAGACTCATTTTGGCACATATTTAAAACAATTCTTAGCTAACCATTTATCAGATTTGGTGGAGCAACCTACACTAATATCACCTGATGTAAATGGCCTAACAAATGATTTGGGTGAATATCGGAGCATTAGTAAGTTAGCTCTACATGCTTGGAGGTATTGTTACCAATCTAGTAAGGTCAATCAATATTGGCCAACACTCCAAAACAAGATACTTACAAAATTATATAAGTCAGCTGATCACATGAATGATAAAACAAGAGTTTCTTGGTACACATTTGCCTCCTTAATTATACTCCATCCACAAATGGATGCTCGTGAACAAGCCTCCCTAGCTAATAAGATTGATCAATCAACTTTTCATTCTTTTGGATTTGTAGAATTACCAGTCAGCTTATTTTTACTTTCAAAAAGTGGACACTTTAAGAGTGATGTACTTAAAAATGTAGATAATAAGAGCTTTGTTCTTTCAAACCAAAAGTCCCCTATTATTTATCTTGGGGGTATATGTAGTGGCCAATATACAATGATCCCAATTTTCAAATCTATCACCCCTTTTATCTATAACAATACAGACTCCAATAAATCGATTATTATACCTAATAGCTTAGCAGCCTTTGAAGCAGATCCATTTAGAGCTTACAGGGAAAATGCTATACATGGTATGCTCTTTAACCCATATGATAGGAATATCAAGAAAGATGATGAGAAATTATCATTTATTTGGGTAGTATATGAGAATTATTCAATCAAACTTAACCTCTACAATCCATTACAAATTAGAATTAACTTAGAAAACCTCTCACTCATTACACACGGTGTTGAATTAGAAACTCAGCCACTTAATGTAACTCTACAACCACAAAAAGAGACTGAAATATTTATCCCTGTGACTCCTAAACAAACAGGAGAAGCATTTATATTAGGTGTTTATTTTAATATATTTAAATTCCATTCACAATACCTCTTATTTGAAGGATCACAACCAATCCTTGACTTGATCTTAAACTATGCTGATAATACATCTTCCTTTGATCATATTGAGACATTAGCCCTAAGGTAGGCTACTAAATTTATATTGGGTTTTAGATATATATATATATATATATTTATTTATTTATTATATTCTTAGCATAGCTGATGTCTAATAAGTTATAACTTTAACAGAACGTGTATTTGCACACATATAAAACACATAACTTCACCTAGATATTTATTATCAAATACATCCTAGAGGGGGTATTTCAATCTTGTTTTTGATTATATAAAAATACATTTGATTTGTTTCATAATTTTAAAATTTTGAATCATTTAAAGATCAGGGTCACTTATACCATTGGAAATTATTAGCCCACTCCCTCTCGCTAATTTTAAGATCATATATGTTGATCATGATCTAAAAAGTGAACTATACAAGAATCTGGAGAGAGTATTATTAAAAAATAATATAAATCAAATTATTTTATTAGCAATCGATCTTAAAACAGTACATTTACTAGATAATCTTTCGATAGATACCTTGAGAAATAACCTTGATGAAGATGATCCCATTAACCAGAATTCAATTAGCTTATACACCTCTCAAGATATGATCCGAGAAATTTTCAATGATACAGCTATAAAACAATATAATCTCATAGCACCATCAGAATGTCGCAATATAACACCTAGTGAGACGTATCACATACCTATCCAGGTTTTTAATCACAAACTGCAGGAAAACCTGAAGCTTAAGTTAGTCAATCTAATTATTTTTAGAACAGTTTGATAAACATTCTTTATTTCTATAGGATCAGATACACCTCACAAGGTGGAACTAACTTCACTCGGCAAGTATTGTTAGAAGTTTACTCCAATTCAATAATTTTGCAGCCTAAATCAACAAGATCCCATTATCATAGCTTGGATTGTTTATTTGATAAATCTGAAGTGTTCAACACTTTAATTAAGATTCCAGGATATAGTAACCAATTTAAGAATGAAATAATTCAGAAAGTATTAAAGGAAAACTCCACAAAAAAGGTTAGAGAGTTTAACATCTTCAAGCATAAATTACATTTTTAAAGTTAAACTCAGATTCACGAAATGAGTGACGAAAGCCATAATATTTCTCTCATATCTAATGGGGAGTCACACTATCCTTCATTGTAAGTCCATCGTAAAACTTTAATAAATTTATATGATATAGTTACATCTTGATACATTACACTTTAGCCCAATTTATCATCATAGATCTCAAAGGCTACCAATAAAAAACATGGATAAATACCCCAACTTTTCAAAATTGGAGTTCTCAATAGATTCTCAGAAAATTTGTGTAAGCCCATTATTAACTTTTTAATCATTGGATGGAAAGATTATGATTTATATTTATGTATCAGATCAATTTTAAAATAGAAGAAATAAGAAAAAATTCAAATTCAAAGCTAGAAAACACAAATAACAATGATTCCAATAAAATTTTAGAAAATGTAATATTATTTCTAATAAATCATAACTAATATTCTAATCCTAGATAATTATTATTCAGACCAAAATCTTCACAACGACTGACCTAAGATTCGAAGCTAACATTGAATCAGAAAAGTATCCTGGTCCTTCAACTATATTTATTACACCTATTTCATATGATAAGGATGTTTACAACCTGTCAGAATATTTTTCGGGCTCACTTGAAAAGCATATCACTCATAATGAAAGATACCATATTAAGCACACAGACCCAATGTCCCCACAAACCAATTCGAGGCTAAATAATGATACACTTTATAAGAAGAAAGGAATGAAGATTCAAAACTTCCCTAATTCACATTCTGTAGTCATCAACCTTCCTTTGAATGCTCTAAATCCTATTGCCTTTGGAATATATCTATGGAAATTTGAAAAGGTTTTTTGGCACCCATATCCTTTTTACATTTTATCATCCTAAATCACTTATTTGTGGTGGAGCTATGCATATGCTCTTTTATAAATCCTGTTAAATATGTTTTTGTAGTAATTTCATAATTTTTTTGTTACAAATACTATAGCTTTGCAAGATCCATTAAAACTACTTGCTTACAGAGTAACTCTTAATTATTTAGTTTATGTAAATATTAATTTAGAAACCCTTGAGTTTTTAATCAACAATCGATAGAAAAAATCTCAATGGTAGCGCTCATATATTAACAGTTGCTTCAAAGAAATTTGGTTGGATCTTACTCATATATATTGTAAATTACTAATAATTGCCTAGCCTCTTTAAGTCAAAACAACTTGAAATATATAAAATTCATTATTATAAATTTAACCAATCAAGATCACAATCCCTTTTAATTATATCTATTGATTGACTTGTGCCTTATAATTCCAAGTACAATTTGTACAACTTCTTATTATCATTCTTTTCCACAAGCTTTCGTAATTTACTCTAGAATCACGCCCACTTTTTCATGAATTTAGTAATCCTTTAAGGGCTTTCAGAATCATATTTTGGGCATTATTCTTCGTTTTCATCATCTAGCTCGTCACCCTCATTCTCTCCGTTTGGTTGGCCTTCATCATCTTCTTCGTGAGTTTCATTTCCCTCTTGATCATCTTCATCATGGGTTTCATTTCCCTCTTGATCATCTTCATCTTGGTCACCCTCAAATCCCTTTTCTTTCTTTTCTATATTTTCTGACTTTTTGACTTTTAGGTATAGTGATATTACTTAGCATCAAAACACTTACAGCCGTATCTACTCTTTCCTTCAATGAGATATTCGGAGATTATAATCGACTACTACATTAAATCTAATTTGAACTACCTCTAAGTCTGATTCTTCGCTTTTTATCTTTTCGAGTTGCTCCTGATTTTCTGGGCATGCACCATTTTTGTGCTCAGTGCACCCACTTTCTAGCTATTCTAACTTAATTTCCAGATTTCTTGATAATTTTCATACTTCTTACATCTTGTTGTGCTTTTAAGCAAGGGCAAGGCATGCTAGAATAAGCCTTCAGTTTGTAAATATTAAATTATTATGATTTCAACTAGTTGTCCATTACCTGCACCTCTCCTCTGTGTTCATCAGGTATAGATGGTATAACTAATTTTTTTTCTTCTCTCGCATCTGTTTCTGTTTCTGGTACTAATAAAATTTTGCATAATACGAATATTCGTTCTCAAATCTAAGTTGATAAAACCTTTCGGATCATATCCTTTGGACTCATAATCCATAACCTTTTTCTCTAAGTTTTGCTGCTTACTTATTTCCAGTTCAGCATCTAAAGCATCCTTCTAAGGGGCTACTACTTAGATTATTGCATATCTATTTGTTAGATATTTACCGTTGCAATGTCATCTTCGTGATCAATATCCAGTGAATGGCTTTTAGCAGCACTTTTATCAATCTCTTTTTCAAACTTATATTCTCCTTATTTTAAACTGCCTATTTACGTAACCGTTATTATAATTAAATACTATTAAACCATCTTTTTGTTTGTGCTCCAGATCCTTTAATTTTCCTAATCAATGAGTTTATTACTTATATTTTAAATTATTTGTAAGATTCACCATGGTCTTGGTGGATTTGTCTTAACTCATTTTTTTGAGATTTATTTATTTGTTTTAAAATGTCACCTTCTCCTGACTTTAATTTGTTGTTCTAATTTGTAATCAGATAATAAAAGTCCTTTATCTAGTACTATATTAAATTTACTAATTCTGATCTTTGTTCTGCAGCCAATTCTATCTCCTCTTCTTCTTCGCCCTGCATTTTACCATCAAATTCTAAGTCAGCCTAAACCAATTTATAAATTTTATTAAATTATATGATATTATATTTCCAATAATTTTTAAAACTTACTAAGTGTTCCTCATGCTTTTCGAGATCTGATTCTCTGTTCTCGTCATCAAGTTTTTTCAGCTTATGTAATGTTGATGCATCGTCAATGGCTGAGAAATCGTGAATTTTTGAATCTCTTTCCTGTTTAAAATCATCCCATTCTTTTTCTAAATCATTTATTCTTGAAATTGTGCTTGTATCCTTTTCTACAGGAGAAATAACAGTAACAGGCATAATTCTGATTGCATTTAGATTGTAAATCAGATTATTTAAATAAAATGCTATAAACAAGAAATTAGTTTTCATTTCTAAAGACCAAATAATTTTCATATATAAAATACAAATATCAACTCTATCATTTTGAAAAAACACTTGTATATACACTATAGATAAAGAAATAAATAAACAAAAAAGAAACAAGTACCTAAGATTGCTTTCAATTCAGGTAAGAGTGAGCGATTAAAATAAGCTCTATTTATAAGCTTTAGTATACTTACCCGACTTTTTTAAATTATAAATATAAAGATTTGATGAATCTGGTTAACATATAAATTAGATTTTGGTAATTTTTACTAAGTTTCGATTAAGTATTATTCTCTATCACTATAGCAACTCATCATGATATAATTCACAAATTTTATAGTGAATGGAGTACTTAATTTAAATTACTTATATTTATTAAGGAGAATATTACTTCAAGATATGCTTACAGATAAAAGATCATATCTCCTATTGGAGGAGTTTTACTCGAAAATCACATGGAAGGCAACTTTAAACACTCAAGCAAGGATTTAAGTAAGAAAATTAAGGTAGTGGATAACATAACTAAAACAATCTGAAATCCTTAAATCAATTCCTTTAATAACTTGATTCTCAAAATTTTATTTTAAAAAAACTAGTATATTATTTGATTGAATGGCAAAGCAAAGGTAATCTTTTTAAGAAGGATTTTTGTAAAAGTTAGAGTCACCATAACCAGGGTTTTAGTTTGTTGTCAATTTAGGGAAGTGACTCAACTTTACAATATGAGCTTAAAAGTTTGATAGATACTAAACTAAATTGCTCAAAACACAAATTACATTATATTTATATTTTGCAAAACACAACTTTTATGATTAAAATCTCATTGTATTTAATACCTGAATTGCTAAGCCTGGGCCACATTGTAAAGTTTTATGTATAAATATTTCCGAGCTTTAGATAATAGTTGCCAATTGTTTAATGTATAATTGCAACAACAGTTAACTATAACTACCATTGGGTTTGAATTATGTAGAATAAGCAATAAAAATAGTATAGATATTTGAAAAAACTATGACTATTTACCATTTTGTAAAATTTTTATAAAAGATATTGTCTTTAAAAGCTAAAGCATTTGATATTGTTCCTAAGTTTTGAAATAATATGAGGTTTTATTCTCAAATAATGGCCAAGAGTGGCAAAATTAATTTTTAAATTGTTTTTAAAAGGAATTTATCAATCGTCGAGGCTTTCATTTTACTGCCCAGTTATGAAAAAAATCTAGCTAGTAAAAAAACTAATCTATTCTATATATTTAATACTTGAATTGAACCCATTTTAGATAGAAACTTATTTGCTCTCTCAGATTTTCAATATAGTTACCGAATCCTTACTTGTAATGAAATAATCAAAGAAAAAATAGATCCATCAACTTTTCATTTATTTCTTCTTCTATTTCTTCTAAAGAGTTGTCGAAGCTGCTCAAGTTTTACTTAAAATCAAAATAACTTACATTTCTTGAGAAATAACAAGATAACTGACCTTATTTTTACAATATTGACTTCATTGCTATTCTCAACTTTTTCCATAAACTTTGTTAAGTTTATCGACCTTGAATAAGTTTTTTTTATCCGGTGTGTTATTAGCAAATTTCAGAAATAATTATAAATTACTGGTCAGAAGTGTTAAAATCATTCATATTTTCCAAGTTTATTTCTTTCTCTCCTGAGTTATTACTAATTTTTTCCTGGAATAAGAGTTTAATATATCACTGTAAAATCAAAATGAAGCGCTAAAGTTTTTCGACTAATCAGGTTCTATTTCAAGTAAAAATTATTTCATTCATTCATCATTTAATAAAAATATCTAAGTTAGGATTAAAGTAGAAGTTTCAATACCTCAATGAAAACAATTGTATTAATAGGCTTATCAATTCCTCTCAACATTTCAAATAACTCTTCATTATTTGGATATCCCTCAATAACCCAGCCATGATCCTTGGAGTCCCGTTCATTGAATTTCTTCAAAATTTGATTGAAAATTTCAAGATTGACTAGGAAAATAAAAGGAGATGAATTAACTACTCATTAAAAGAATTTAGATTTTACTTTCTTTTGAAGTTTGTCTCGAACCCTCTATTTCTTGTGCAAATTTAGAGCTTTTTAGTCTCTTAAAATAGTATTTTATGCAACAAAAATATATATTCGAATTTTACAGGTTATAGGAACTAACAATTCTACGCCTTAGTTCTTTCTTTTCTATAATTCCCATACCAAATGTTATTGCAATAATTCGTGCATAATACTCGTTTAGGCTATGATTAGGTCCAATCACCTAAGTTATTTGAAACAAATCTTAATTCATTCAAAGACTTATGTGCTTAAAATCAATCATTTTTGACTGACACTAATTCTTGGCTCCACACACTTCTTAACAGTAATTGGTTTGTGAGAATTGATATCTTCCTGTAGCTCGTGCATTTTGTAAAGTCAAATTAACTATTTAGTTAAAGATATAATTTATTACTTTCAAATTTAGAACAATATTTTCAAGACTTTGAACTTGCTGGAAGTTCCGAATTTCTATTGGGATAACTTCATTAATATCTTGTAATTTTCTGGAGTGTTGTTTATCAACTCAAGTGTATTAATTATATTGGTAAATTATATTGTTACTTCAAATATCTTTTTTCTTCCTCGTCTTTTATGACTTCCAAATCCAAATTAGGAAGATCATCATTATGAAACTCCAATTTTGGAGAGCTATTTAATGCAATAAGTTTGGTCGGAATTAATCCACTTATTCGAAAAGATAGTGCTTCACCCTATTATTTTGTTATGTATTCATTCTAACTAGATTTATGAAACATAGTCCTATCATTATTTTAAATTTTGGTACTTTTGTGTTAGGGAAGCCTTCTATAAAATAATTAGAAGATTTGTCCTTCGAAATTGACTTCAAATTCTCGATTTTCAAAGCTTTGATGTGTATATATATAGATTTAAGTTAGTGATATACATAGTCAGTCAACTTACCTAGAATTTCCTTTTCATCATAGGCTTGGTCATTATCAAGAAGAGTAGTTTCTTCGAGATTGATGTAATTCCAATTTTCTAATTTTGCCACTTCTTGACAGATATTGCCACCCTTTAAGCTTTCTGGCAAAATTATAAATATTTTTTTTCGTTCTGGGATTTTAAGCAATTCTATTAGAAAGTCAATTGGCTCCTCGGGTTGATCTATAATTAGCTTTCCATAAAGTGTATGGAAAATATCGAAAATCCCTTTTAATTCAATAAAATTAGATATATCTTGTACGAAATTTGCTTCCTTATCAAAAAGATTATTATAGCTTCCGTTCATTTTGAAATACTTGTGGGGTTTTAATCATAAAGAATATTTTGAGTAGATGGATTCTTTATATTTAAAATCATAACAATTAAAAAATCACAATAATTATTCTGTAGAGTTTTGACTATCAATCTGTACTTTAAAACAATCTCTGAATAATGTTTGAATTCATTTTTTATAGATAAAAGAGAAAATGACTGACAAATTTGGTGATGCTTATTTTTTATCACCTACGGAAAATACTCTGAATAGCTACATAGCCTTACATAACGTTACAGTAGAAAACTTATCTTCGAGCCCAAATTGCTTGTATCTATCAAAAAGGAAATCATCAAATAAAAAGATTAGCAATAATTTGGAAATCGGATTTAATAATGAAGAAAACAAATGGAGAAATTTTTTTAAGGATGAAGAAAGGTTTTCAGAGTTTGAAGTTTTTTATCTACAAGATAGCAACAATGATATAAGAGAATGCTACTTGAATGTCTTTGGTTCAGATGGAATCTACCAAATAACAGATTTCAGGGACAATTTGGTAGTCAGAGATAACATTGGAAGGATTTTTAGAAAAAAAATCGAATCACAGAGAGATAATATTGATAGACTCAAGGAATATTCAAATTTGAAAAAGGTTTCTATTAGTTATATATCGACAAACTCAACATCAATGATGGCATCTTCGGATAGTGGTGATTTATATTTTTGTGGTGAAGCTCAATATTTACCTTGGGAAACTAATTTTCAGGCAATTCCAAAGTTATTGAGGAATCCCTATAATATAAGGCTCACTAAAATTTCATGTGGTGATTCACATACTATTGCTATATCGGGGGAAAATAAAGTATTTTCATGGGGAAGCAATATCTGTGGGCAACTGGGATTATCCGATTCACCCCCCTATGCTAAAGTCCCTACTATTGTAAGCCACTTGTCAGATAAAAAAACTTGTATGGTAGCAGCTGGTTGGGCCCACTCATTATCATTGACTATGAGTGGTGAACTATACTCATGGGGATTTAATTTATGTGGACAACTAGGACTTGGTGATTACAAAACACAGTGGTACCCAAAGATAGTTCGATTTAACATTCCTGACCACTTAGTCACTAAACATCATGTTTCGAAAATAGCAGCTGGCACATTATACTCATCAATAATTGATTGTGAGGGAAAATTATGGCTAATGGGAAAGGTTTTAAGTGAGAACAATTGCCTAGATATCGAAATCGAAGACATGTCAATCAGAAATAGCCTAAAGTTTCCAAGTAAAATTTATAGTATATAATATAAAATTCTTAAATTGGAATGATTAAACTTATCCAGAAAAATTCTTTGAGGAGCTTAGTTTTTCTGAATTATATTCAAGTAGTAAAAGAATTTTATTATTTTCGCCTTTGAAGATAGTAAAAATATACCCCAGAGTACTTTCAAAGATTGGAAATGAAAACCTCACTTTGGAAATTTCTAGCATTAGCATTAGCCGAAACCTTAATGGTTATAAAAATAGCACAGCATTTATTATGAATAGAATTTAGATAAAAAATACTTTTTTTTAATTTAAACATCACAGGAGATTTACGAAATCCAGAGGCTAAGCTTATAGCCTTGATTAAATTTACATCAATGAGAGGATTTAAAGCTTATCCAATCGTTCGGCATACATTTATACGCTGTTCAGAAGATTGTAAAATTGTTATTAAAACACCAAGTTTTATTGAGAATGATAAACAAAGTAAAGAATTCAATGACAATTTAATCGGGAAAGAGAATTTAGAATCATATGATCTAGTGGAACAGTTTCAAATTCAAGTATAAAATTTTTCAATTTTTGCAACCACTCGAAGCTCATAAAATTTGTTTAGGTCTCCTTTGACAATGGAGTTTCATGGACTACAACAGGACCGGAAACAATATTGAATATAGTAGAACTACCGACCAAAATTCAAGTTTTATATCCTTGGAACTTTTCAACCTCGGGTAAAATTCTAGTCTAAAAATAACTTTAAGCTCCACCAGGATTAAAATTTATAGGAGGATTAGAGCTCAAAGCTCTTTTGGATAAGGATGTGATACCATTAATCAATTCATCCGTGCTTTTAAAATACTCTTTCCACCCCAAAAGTAAGAGATTATTATTAATTCTACCAGCTTATCTTACTATAATTTTAATTTTTGACCTATAAAGCTCAATACCAACAAAGTCCTCAAATTAATTACTTTGAGAAATTTCAAGAGGGTAAGTTAGAGAAATATGTAGATTGAAATTTAATGTAATATAGTAAATAAATTCTTAAAAAAGGCAGATTAATTGGTAATGGTGAAGTCATTTCAAGGAGTCCCATTATTTCAGATTTAGACATTAATTGTTATGATGCATTTTTAAACTTAGCTATTGGGGGTAAAAGATATTAAATCTTTGCTAATTTCATACAACTTTATGCTTTTTTTATCTTTATTTCACAAAGATCAAGGATTTTTAAAAGAACCATTCAAATTAGTCATAACACCACTGAAAATTAATAGCGTAACTCCAAAATTTGCCAAGGTAAATGAAAATGTAATGGTCACTGTAGAAATAGAGTCTGTAACTAATGTTAAAGAAGTGGATGTTCTAATAAAATGTGATTACCTACCGGACGAGTTTGTTCACACAACTGTTAACAGTACAGATGATGAAAAAAGAAACATTCAATTGTGCCTAACAAGCCCACTATCTAAGGTCAGAAATGTTTAAACTTTGTTTACATCTTTTGAACCATCAAACTCTTAACGCTACCCGTTCTAAAATAGCTTATAAGAAATGATCAAAACCTAGATGCAGCAGATGTTGAGCAATGTGAGCTAGGATATCAATCAAACCTAAATAAAAGATGATTAATGTACGATCTTTGGGATCTTAATCTGAAATTATTACAGGCTTCAAAGTATATATAGAAATAAGCTTTAATGGAATAGAGTTTAGCCAGAGTGGCAAATTTCTAACTTATTACCAGAAATTAACTATCCAATCGATCTTCAGTGACCATAGGAAAACTGGAGCATTTCAATCAAATTTATCTCCTGAGGATGTACTTAGACCCGAAGAAACTATTTATATTCAAATTAGTGGCTTAATTGATATCAAATTCTGTTGGGTAAGGTTAAAAATATTGGAATTAGGGGTAAATGTAGAAGACTGCCAAGAATTAACACCTAATGAAATCAAGATCGTGGAAGCTTATACAGTAAATAAAGGCTCCTGGAAGTCTACTTTCTCAAAATCAAGACTTTTAAGCTTGGATGCTGATGATGATAAAACAGATGTTGTAAAGGTATTATTACGAGTGCCTAAATCATTTTTAGTATACCTGATTAAAAGTATCGAGTACGGAAATAGCTTTTAAGCCTCATGTTAAGCAAAATAAACAATAAAATTCTAGATTTTTACACGATTTTATTTATTTTTAGTTCTCTATCCCTCACTTCAATGTCGAAAATATAATTGAAAACTATCAAGAATACAGAGTTTCAATTGAAATTTCCCTTTATGGGCAATGCTACGATTGGATTAATATTTACAAAATTTTATTCAAGCCTGGTCTCAACAGTATCACAAATAGCTCATTTTAAATTACCAGTGTGGTAAATTTAGTATTCACTTTCATCATCAACATAAAATCACATACAAACTTTAACAAGTGATCCTCTGCGCTCTGTAAAGAGTACTAGAAAATTAAGATTACACTTTAAATCCATATGTGTTTTTGTTTTTCTGATATATAGCAATTATACCATTTCTATATAGTTTATATGATAAACAACGTTAAACACCAAAAAGGTAACAGATTCAAACTTCTAAGCACGATTCCATCCTGTGACACTATTAAGTACACTCATTATTTATAGTTTTAAATTGCTTTTAAAACAGGAATCTTGGTGATTTTGAGAATGTTTTAAATGGTTAAAATTCATAACATATCTTAAACTTAGTTTTAAAATAACCAGTGTTGACAAAATTCTCACATATGTAAGAGATGAATTTATACGTAGGGAATAAGCTTTAAATAACTCAAGCAAAATTTTAAGAACAAATCAATCAAGTTTAGTGATAGGGCAAATTTTACACACACGGGCTAGGCACCATTAGTCACATAATCCTAGGAATTTTGTTAAGTATATGCATGACATCACTAGTTGCTTTGAACTAACAAAGATAATGAGAAAGTTTAAAATAAGGTAGTTTCACTCTTCACAAATTATAAATACCTAACACATTCAACCCCTAAAATACGACATAAATAAGCTTAAATTGCTTAATAGCTCCAAATTGAAAGTTTTAATCATTCCATAAGCTACTGACAGCAAAACAAAAATTTATTTAGCTCTAGTAAGTAAGAATTCTGCTAAATTGTTTAATTAGTCTCAAGGTTATATAAAATTTGTAATCGAAATTGCACGTGTAAGCACATCATTATTAATTTTAAAGCATAAACATAGTGATTTTCTGAATTTGATTTAAGTTGTAAAATTGAACTGAAAATAAGGCTAACTACAGCTACAGTTCTAGTGAGTTCAAGATTAACTGAAATGGTAATATATTTAATTATGGAATCATACTTTAAGTACTACTTATAAAATAAAATTCAATAATAGAATCTAAAACAATAATTATCTTAACCAATTTAGTAGCAAGATAATGACTAATTAAGGTGTAAAAATTTTATGCATATAGAATATTTTTTATTTTATTTGCCAACAATAGCGCTATCAAAGGGTTATTGAAAATTTATAAAGATTTAAATTATTCTCTCAATTCACTTTTATCTCATAAAATAATTTTCTAAAAAATACAAATTCGAAATTTATTTAAATATAACATATATGAAGAACATTGTCCAATTAAATTGGCATTATAAGTTTTTATCAGCTCATCATTTTGGCGTCTAAATTTTTTTCACCTAAAATTACACTTAGAGCTAGCTCTAGTTTAAAAGCCAAAAACAAATTTAAAAATTGTTGCTGCTCATTGAATCTCAGATAATGCCTGAAATCATCTTTACATTTCAAACAAGCAATCGAAAAGCATTCACACACACACATAAGCTAACACAAGCTTCAACAAGCACACAAACATAGGCCTATACATAAATTCATAGGATATTTGACACATGCACATAATCATAACTTAAGTTAAAGCCCAGATACGAACGCACCACCTAAGCTCCTGACAAATCTGAACTGAATTATAAAAAAAACCATACTCTAGAACAGTGTATTCTAAACCCAGGCTATTAAATAATTATATATATATACTTATACATATGAACGCAGCCTAATTTAATATAATTAAAAAAAGTCAATCATTCTAAGCCTAGCATACTACCATTGCTATGCACTAACTGGTGCACATTCTTGAAGTACATTTAACTCTCCTAAAATCCCTGTGAAGGATTTTTAAATATTATAATCGATTCTCTGATTAATTTAGCGCCACTATTCTTCTAAATTGAGATATGGGGCAGGAGCTATCAAGAGAAAATGAAAATGGAAATCTTCTTGGCCGCACAGCGGCCAAAAATGCTTCAAAGGATAACAATGACCAACAACAAGCTGATTTAGTTGCCACCCCAGGCATGTTTATACAGGTTTCTAATGCAATTTTCAGTGAACGCTACAAAGGTATGCGGGTCCTTGGAAAGGGTTCTTTCGGAGAAGTTATCTTATGCCAAGATAGAGTTACACACAATCAATATGCTGTTAAGGTCATCTCCAAGAAACAAGTTAAGCAGACTACAGACACAGCATCATTACTTAGAGAAGTTGAGTTACTTAAACAACTTGATCACCCTAATATTATGAAACTATACGAATTTTATGAGGACTCTGGGTACTTTTACTTAGTCGGCGAAGTCTACACAGGAGGTGAACTCTTTGATGAGATTATGAACCGAAAAAGATTTAGTGAGATTGATGCTGCTAGGATACTCAAACAAGTTCTCAGTGGAATCTATTACATGCACCGTAACAAGGTAGTCCACAGGGATCTCAAACCAGAGAATTTATTGCTTGAGTCCAAAGCTAAAGACTCAAACATCCGTATCATCGATTTTGGTTTATCTACTCACTTTGAAGCCGCAAAGAAAATGAAGGATAAGATAGGTACTGCTTACTATATTGCTCCAGAAGTTTTGAGGGGAACCTACGACGAAAAATGCGACGTATGGTCACTAGGAGTAATACTATACATTCTACTTTCTGGTAAGAGGAACAATGAGGAAGAATTATGAATGGGCTAAGACTATATACATTCTATTTAATAGGTGCACCACCATTCAATGGAGAGAACGAATATGATATCTTGAAGAAAGTTGAAAGAGGAAAGGTAGGTTAAATTCTTAAGCTTGATAGAATTCTAGCTCATTATTGCTATAATTTTTGCACATAAAGTTTACTTATGACTTACCCCAATGGAAGAAGATATCTGATCCTGCCAAGGACTTAATAAATAAGATGTTGACATATATACCATCAATGAGAATTTCTGCAAAAGCGGTTAGTATTTTGGTTCATTGTACCCAGTGTTCAATTGGATTTTATCTTTTCAATAATTATCATAAACAGGCTCTAGAACATTCCTGGTTCAAAGTGCTTAACGAAAGTGAAAAACTCAGCTTGCCTTCTTTAGAATCATCCATACAAAACATTCGACAATTCCAGTAAGTATCAAAGACTGATCAATATCCAATTTTTACCTATAAAACAACATTTTTTCTAGGGGTTCACAAAAATTAGCCCAAGCCGCACTGCTCTACATGGGCTCTAAGGTAGAAGTTCATTTTAAACTATACAGCCTTTGAAGCATATTTTAACAAAAATCCATAACAATTTACCAAACTATACATTTCCTAATTTCTAAACAGCTCACTACTAAAGAGGAAACTAAAGATTTAACTGAAATATTTACCCGAATGGATAAGAATGGCGATGGACAACTAGATAGAGGTGAACTCATTGATGGATACAAAGAACTTATGAAAGTAAGTTTAAATTTGTAATTTCAAATGAATTATTATATTCCTCAGATTCTTATATTTATTTTCCTAACGCATAATTTAAACATAATATATCCTCCTTAAAATTTCACTCTATGAGACACATGGCATAATAAATAATAAAACAATGTATTATTACAGCTAAAAGGAGAAGACGTTAGCAAAATAGACGAATCAGCAATAGAATATGAACTGGATCAGATACTTTCCTCAATAGATTTTGACAACAATGGATGTATAGATTATTCAGGTGCTATAGGTTTTATCATTTTCCTTATACTTAACACATATTTCTAATTGATTTATAATCTCTAGAATTTATGACTGTGGCTATGGATCGTAAAACTTTATTATCAAGAGAACGATTAGAGAGAGCATTCAAAATGTTTGATGTTGATAATTCTGGAAAAATTTCATCACAGGAGCTTGCTACGGTAAAAATTTCGAATTAAACTATCTCAGATTCATTTACTTACTTTCTCAAAATTTTCTTATTTCAATTTATTTCAGATTTTTGGTGTAACTGATCTTAAGAGTGATATGTGGAATGAGGTCCTACAAGAAGTTGATCAGAATAAGGATGGAGAGGTACTTTTTTCAATTTTAATTGTATATAAAAGTGCATATGTATATTTCCAATCGTAATTTGGTTTTGTTTATAGCTGCTTGATATATAACAACATAGTCAATTGTTGATTATCCATATATAATGAAAGTGCTTCACTTCAGAAACTGTTGTTTAGCTCATTGTTTGCATCATTCATATCCATGAGTATATATTATATAAAAGCAAAACACACGTGAATGAATGTATACACATTTCACATGGACAGACAGCATACTCACAACATACACAGACAATAAATTCACCAAATAAAACAACACACATAACAACAACAAAAATATATAATACATATATTATACAATAAGCATATAAACGTCAACACCCCTATGAAGCATTTCTTCAAAATATGTACACACATATATTTCAATACAAATACTACCTCTTTTTAGGTGGATTTCGATGAGTTTCAGACGATGCTTCTAAAATTATGCAACTAGTTATTCGTCTGTGTAATTATTTTACCACGTTTTAATATCTAATGTTTTAAAATTGAGCATATTAACATGATTTTTATTTATATTATTAGTTTTTCATTTTCTATTAAAATTACAACTTCGACAAACTATATCGAAACTGAAGTTTGCTTACATACATGATTTTCCGTTAAACTGTTTAATAATTATTATAAAAATACTTTTCATAATTACTATAAAATATTTTTCACCTCAACTGAGCTATGCACATTATATACCCTCCTATTTAATGCTGATCATACAATTTCTTCAAATTAAATAATTTTTTTTTACGATGAATATTAAAAGGTATCTAGTTAAAAATTTTATCACCCATTTTTCTAAATTTTTAAACACAGAGAAAATACTCATGGACTTGAAAATTGACTGAGTTAAAAATTATATATTTATTCACAAACTTTCCATACAAATAAGCATAGACTTTTGTAAAAAAAAAACTTGAAAAAAAATCTTAATATTGAAAAAGTTGTGTGTGATTTATTAAAGTTATGTGTGTTTGTGTGATTTATTCTGAGTATTGTGTCTGAGCTTTGTGTGTGTGTGTAATTCATTAAATCCATGTGTATGTATGGGATTTATTAAAATCATATGTATGCAATTTATTAAATTCATGTATATGTGTGTCTACATGGTTATCGCTACCTTTTGATGTTATTATAAAATATTTCAAATCTTACATATTGTTTTCTTGTGTTGCACCGTGTGTAAATTCGAATAGTTGTGATTACATTTTATAATCAGCTTAAGATGCTTATAATGTTAAATTTTTATGTTACATTTTTCAAAAATAGCTACACATTGTCCTATTTATACAATTGATACTCCTTCACATAATTTACATACTTCACTCAATTCGCATACGCAATTAGCACTCACAATTCATGTGCACAAATTTAGTTTCCATACTCAATTTCACCTTAACAAGTCATTGAAACAAATTACACAAATACACAATTCATACACACAGCACATGTAATTTACACACACTATTAAATTCTATCAAAGCACTTCACACACACAATCCCAACATATATGATAGATACCTAGGCATTCAATAGTAAAAAAAATTCTAGCATTTTCACAAATTGATTGTAAGCAATACTCGATTTAAAAGGTGTTGACATTGTGACATGAATGAAATTAACCCATTTTACAGATTTAATTCTTTTATGATGTAAATATAATATTTAAGCACTTGAATAGGTTTCAATACTAATTCAAGACTATGTATGATTAATTATTAATAAATTTTTACATACACACATAAGCCATTGAACTCACAATTCATAACGGTTAAGTTTTTGATAAGATTTCGATATATATGTATATAGAAACTCAAGACACTTTAAAAAGTTAAACTTTTTAAGAGATGGGTTATAAATGAATTATTGGGTTGCATGTATGTTTAAAAATGTGTAAAAATAGTTATATATATAATTAGTTGGTTTAAATTCAGTGTTACAAATCTCGATCAATATAATATAATATATATATATTGAAAGATTTTTGAAATTGAATTACAAATTCAAATTTGAAAGATTTTTGATTAAAATTAATTTATAAATTCAAATTTAAAAGATTTTTGTTGTTTAGGGAGACCTTGATGAGTTTAATAAACATTTTGAATTTGAATATATATGTTTGATGTTCAACACAACATAGCTAATTGATACTTGCTTTATACATGGCTTATAGCTAACAAACTAATGCTTAGCATACAGTTTATTTGCAGCTGATCAGAATAGAGCTAAGAATTAACTTTTTAATACATATTTATTTATAATTCGATTAATACACATTCAAACACACACAGGTCAGAAGTTATATTTTGATGATTCAACCACATCAGGATCTGATTTAAGTTTCCTATAAATTAAGAGGTATATCAAAAATTTTTGTTACATTTTACACATAGAGTTCATAAAATTAGAATAAATCTTACTTAATATAATATACAGCAAAATTATACATTGAAAATGTTTCAACTAATTTTATAAAGGTTATATTGATACATCTGATAATTCAAACATTCTGTAGAGCTTAAATACACCTGTGAATTTGTATAAACACTTTCATTCAAACAAAAGATTTTTACATACACTTTGTCTAAGCTTGATCTCCTTTGAATTACATCACTGACCCTGTTTTCCCCCTCACCAAAAACATCAAATAACTAACAAGATGTTTCATTTTATGGACTCTGATGGAACCATTGTGTAAGAAGATGAATTTTCACTTTTCATGACACAAACATATTCATTATCTTCATCTGTTTAATAAAACTCGGTATTCTTCATTACAAAATAGCAACACACATTTAGATTATACTAATTCTCATATACTCAGGATGACTTATGCTTGCAATTATTTTGTGTTAAATAAGTTCTATGTGTGTATATAATGTGTATGTGGTGTATGCGAATTAATTGATTGTCGGCGTGGTGTGTATGCTCTTTGTGAATCACTTGGTTATTGGCTTGATGTGTGTGCTAAGCATGAATTATTTGATTTTAAGTATGATGTGCGTGAATTATTTAACTGTTGATGTGGTGTGGGTGAATTATTTGATTATCAACGTAGTATGTACATATACCCTCTTTACATATTAGCTGATTCTATGTTTGAGGTGTGTATTTATACCGTGTGTGTACACATACTGAGCACCCTCACTCAATAATTAATGCACTATGCGTAACCAAACAGCATAGGGATTGTTGAAGAATGAATATATATAAACCACCGCAATTATAACACAATTATATATCAATAAATCTCAACACTCTGTTTTTAGAACAATATTTAGTATATAATTTTATAACATAAGCAATCATCTTTGAATGTGTGTGTATTCACAGAGGTGATCTCTCCTCATGGATGAACCAAAAGAAGCTAAACAAATATGAAAATGTGTACTCTGTCACTTCCATCTTAGGTCCACAAAGCAGTGGAAAAAGTAAATTTCCATATATTTATAAATCGACAGTCATAACCAATAACTAATACTCAATCCATCCTATTCCACACACACTCCCCATACAATCCACACACCAATCCACACACCACTTCACATACCACACCCCACACACTTTACCCCCAACTCCACCCAAATCCACACAGACTCCTCCCAACTTCACACCCCACTACACACCTCACTACACACATTCTATTCGACACGTTTCACCTTTTTCAAACGCTTATATATACACACACATTGTATGACTTATCTTTTATAAACATCAAGGCACCCTACTCAATGAGTTATATGGAACAGAATTTTCTATAATGAAACATGAACTTGGCCACTCACGAACTACACAGGGGATTTGGATGGCCCTTAGCGATGAGAGTGACAACTCAGTAACAATTGTATTGGATGTTGAAGGTACAGACTCTAAAGAGGGCAATCAAGATAATCTTGTTAGTCAAATTTAATGTACACACATATTTTTTATGAGTGCGTATTTTACAACTCATTAAATATTATTATGTTATTTATAAAATAACCTTTTTCTAATTTTTTTCAATTACATTGTCTTTGAGTGCATCTCATTATGCTTCAAACACATACATCTGTTTTTTATTTACCTGTTTTACACATATATGTACATTCACATCTTATTTGTATATAAGCATATATATATATATATATGTTACGTATGTGTGTATGTGCTTGTGTGTTTGTACAAACTACCCCAAACATGATATAGACATCAAATAAATTTACACTCATTTCCCTCAGACATTTGAGCGTAGAACAGCCCTACTCTCATTGGCATTATCTGATTGTCTTATTATTAATACATCTTATCAAGTAAGCATTTATACCAGAATGTCTTTGGTTATAATTTTACACACATTTTGTATATAAATTTTAGAGTCTTGGAAATTTTGTTGCCTCCAACTATAACATACTCAAAACGATTATGGAGGCCAATCTTGAATTATTTCAATTGGATAACAAGTTTGTTATATCCTTACACATCTATCCTTTTTAACCTCATATATACACACACTTTTTTATAAACTCAGCTCATCCAAAACCACACTCTTATTCACCATACGCGACTGGACAAGACACAACAACCTTGTTACTCCACTCTGTAATTTTTCCAATATATAACAACTTATAAGCGCACACCAATACATAACAATATATACAATCACACATGCATACTCCCATATATTAGCACACACACACACATAATTGCATACCATCACACACTTTCACACTCATACATAATCACACACACTCATACGCCTTACTTACAATTGTATATAATCACACACACACACAATCCCATATAATCAAGCACACACATTATCCAACATAGTCACACGCGTGCATAATCTCATATAGTAGCTCACAGCCAAACATCACATCACACCTTCACATGGTCACATACATTCATAAGTTTAACTACGTAATTTAATTATATTAAACACACAAAATATACACACACATACTAACAACCTTCAGATACACTATATTTATTATATAATACACATCAATATACCTCTCAGCTGTGATGGAGAAGGAAATTAAAACAAAATATATAGGAGATATATGGGATAAGATACATAAGGTGTGTTTTAATCTCTACTCTTCCCCTCCATGCACACACACACAACCTCCCCTCTACATTTTTGTATGTGTGTGTGTGTGAACTCTATGATTTTTTAGCCTTCACAATATGCAGACTCGGATGTTACAAAACTATTTAATATTATAGTCATTGGTATAGGCCACCCAATTTTCCACCCAGAGGAGTTCAAAGAAAGTATTGCAGAGTTGAAAAATTTATGGGCAACAAAAATAAAGCCAAAAACATACTCAAGAAATGTACCAATTGATAGTTGGCCTGCATACTGTGAAAATATTTGGGTAATCTATATGTTAAACACAAATACACACACACGCATATATATATATATA
>JADHZB010000196.1:0-59150 GCA_015657535.1 Nephromyces sp. MM_2019 | reverse complement strand
AACACACACACACATACACACGCACGCTTATAAACACACACACACATACACACGCACGCTTATGAACACACACGCGCATACACACGCACGCTTATGAACACACACACACATAGACACGCACGCTTATAAACACACACACACACACACATACACACGCACGCTTATGAACACACACGCGCATACACACGCGCATACACACGCACGCTTATAAACACACACGCGCATACACACACACATACACACGCACGCTTATGAACACACACGCGCATACACACGCACGCTTATAAACACACACGCACACACGAAAAAATCAGATTATTTCACTCGAAAGCCACGAAAAATTGATATTATTGCAGTCCATGTGTGTGTGTGTGTGTGTGTGCTAACTTGTTATAGCTTCCCCTCTTAGCCCATCCTCCCCATTGTATCCTTTTCCATGAAGCAAAATTTCCCTCCTTCACTTGTTCCACCCCAAAATAAGCAGATAACTCCGTGCTGAAGTATGCGTTTCCACCAGTGAAGGAACTCAATGCCCAACCGACTGCTTTCTTCACTGGAAAAGAAGATGCTGGCCGCAACGACACTCAGCTCGAGCACGCTTTTCCCAGCAAGCTATCGTTTGTTGCTACACCAAAGACTTCTCCACCCACTCAAAGCGGCGACACACACCCTACAGTCGGTGTGCAGCCACACACTTCTCCACTGCTGCATCATCAACAGCCAATTCTTACTCCCCAAAATTTCCTCTCCAAAACTGATTTGCAAGCAATTCGCACACCACTTCGAACGATTCAGCTCGACAAGTCCTATTTCAGGCGCTCTAATTTGAGTGGCCCCCCACTCAGCCTTGAGCACCTTCAAGTCGGTGTGCGGACTGGAAGCGTCAAGAGAAAGTTGGAGGCTGATTCTTCGACGTTTTCTCCCTCTTCGAGCTCTCAAGCTGATTTAGATATCCACAGGATGAATGCCTTCAAAAGGCTGAAAAATCTCGACGGAAATGTGCTAAAAGTGCAACATAACATCACTACGACTTGGATGGATAACTTGAGGAAAAGGGTGCAGAATAAGAGCTCTATCCTGCAAATGAGAGGAAATCGCCAGTTGCATGCTGCTGGCAGTGGTGTGTGTGGTGGAGCTGGTGAAGACATCAAACCTCCGCCATCAGCTTCCTCTTCTTCGTTAAGTCGACTGCATTCTTTGAGAAAAACCCTAGGTGCTACTGCTGTTACACCAGCAGAGAGATGTTTTGATGAAAATTTGATGGATGCGCTTTCTGGGCGTTCTTTGACTATAGAGGAAACTCGCGAGTTGAGGGAGAAGAATGAAGCTGCTAGGAAAGAGAGTAGGAGTGTGTGTGTGTGTGTGGGTTGGTACGTGTGTGTGTGTGTGTGTGTGTGTGTGTGTGTGTGTGTGTGTGTGTGTGTACGTGTGTGTGTGTGGGTTGGTACGTGTGTGTGTGTGGGTTGGTACGTGTGTGTGTGTGTGTGTGTACGTGTGTGTGTGTGTGTGTGGGTTGGTACGTGTTTGTGTGTGGGTTGGTGTGTGTGTCTCTTTTTGTGTGTTTGTATTACTTATCGTATATATGTTTTGCTGTATATGCTTATGCAGGTGTTTTTTCTTGACCTGCCAGGCACTGCTATTTATGGGAAGTGCTTAGTGTGTGTGCATAATGTCCACGGCAGGAGTAACTTGGTTGAGAGTCTGGTGTGTGTTTGGTACTGCATATATATAGATGTGTGTAAGTGTGAGGTATTGCTTAAAACCCTTCAATGTAGACTGTTTTGATAAAATCTCATACTTCTCTTACTGTGAGGCATTTTATAGCTTCCACCTGCTTCCTTTTGTAGCATTTTTAGCCCTTTAAAAAGCCACGAATATTAAAATTTGCTATACTTCAAGTATCGCGCACACAAAATTTGTAGATTATATAGAGGCTCCTCTTTAGCTTCCCTTTAAAGAGTCATAAATTCACACTTTTTGGAAAAAATTAGAAGATGAATTCCTCTTCTTAAAGTGTGTGTGTTTTCATCATTTTTAAACTTTAACTTGCGAAATATTCATCAACAAATGATTCTTGGTAAGAATGTAATGGTTGTGTAGTTTTTTCAAGAAGAGCAAAGAGTGTGTGTTATAATGGATTTGCTTAGTACTTGCTGCTCTTCTTTTAGAGATTTTATCTTATCTGATTTTGTTTCGACCTACAGGTGTGTGACTGTCTACACGCACACACACCTCTTTATTCGCGAAAATCTTGGTTTTTTCGTAATCCCTGGAGAATGTATCCGTGTCACTGGCTTTCGATAAAGAACTCTTTATGCAATCAGTGCTGTTTTTGGGCGAGTACCAATGATCATGCATAACCACAGCTTTTTTCTAGTATATCACACCCATTTCCATCTCTTTACCATAAAACTCCAGAAAATTAATGATATTTCTGCTTCTCGTTGCATTCTCATCAGATTTCTCGGAAAAACGCCCCGCACATTTTACTGCTGTCTGTATTCAACTCCATCTTCATGATTTTTACTGTATAAATTTCACATTTATGCGCGGTTTTTTTCGCTATTCTCTCTTTGTTTTTGCGCGTCGCATGTATATGCTCTTGCTTCCCCGAATCTCCATACTAATTCTAACACACACACACACACACACATACACACATACACACACAGAGGAAGATAATGAGTTAAAGGCGTGCTCATTTAAACAAGAAAAGCAGCTTCCCTCAGCGATTTCATCAATTTCTTCGAAATCAGCAACAGCAGCAGCAGCTGATAAAAGTTTGATGCCTTCAAGTTCAGCTTTATTAGCGCTTCCACGTAGTCTAAACATCGCGCCTGCGCTATATAAGGATCTGCCTGATTCACTCAATTTACAATCTACTTCGAGAGCTAAACTGAAAGAGCCTGCAAGTAATGAAACTGCTTCAAAATATTCAAGCCTCTTTGGTTCTAGCGGTATTATTTCATCTTCTACTTCTTCTTCTTCTTCTTCTATGATTTTTTCTGCTTCGGGATCCTCTTTGTCTGGAGGAATTCAAGCACAAAAAATTGAAGTTTCTCCTACTGCAAAATGTAGGTTTTTGAGTGAAAATACGTGTGTGGTGGGAAGAAGTTTCGTTTTTTTCAGACTTGCAGCGTTTTATGCGTAAAACACTGTTATTTATAGTGTGAACACACACAAAAGCAGCAGAAAAAATGCGTATTAAAGAGTATATTTTAGTGTGTGCGAGCGAAATTTCGCCCATTTTTTCAAGCGAACTTAATGCGATTCGGGATAAAGTCATAAAAGTATAGAGAAGAATTGAAGATATCTATAGCCAGATTGAGTAAAAATCTCACTTTTTATATTATAAAATTTAAGTTTGGCGTGTTTGCAAGTTATGCTCTTGGTTTTAGCCTAAGGAATGTAAGCCTTTCGAGTTTAAGCGTTGGATAAATCTGTAGTTTCTGGAAGAAGATTCATATATTTTTGAGAGTAACTCTCTTGGGAGTGAGATACTTTGCCAACTTTCATGAATGGGAAGAGGAGGAAGATTTTATGTGTGTTTGGCTTAATGAGTATACTGTGCGTTTAAGTTGCATCAGCTTGGCTTGTTTATGTGATTTTGCGAAGTTTTTGCACTGAGCAATTTTGCCGTTTTGAGCGTGATGCTGCGACCTTGTAAAAGACGATTTTCTGCATGGTTTTTTTCCTCTCTTCTTCTCTCTTGAATACTTTTCAATTGATGAATGTACGCTATGACTAGCTGTTTGAAAAAAACCTGATTTTTGATGCTTTTAAAGGTATATAAGAAGGATTTAGTACAATTAATTTAATGTGTGTTTTATTCGATAATATACGACTGCTTCTTTAAAAAGCACATTTCATTTAATAGAAGTTATTTTTTTTTCGCAAAGGCTGCATTTCCTGCGACCCTGAAAGAGGGATATACGCAAGAGAAAACAAGACACACACACAGACATTTATATTTTTGTGTGCGTGAATTTTGCTTTTTTCATCTAAATTTTATCCTCTAGCTCCCTATAAAACATCTCTTTTGTACCTACTCAGGGAAGGATGAGGCACATGCAAAGCTAAGCGAGGCATTATCAATCTCGAATGAGCCTGAGGGAGGATCTGGAAGTAAGGCCCCGTCTTATGAGTCTTTGATTTCCAGCTTTGGCTCAGCAGTAGATCCTATTGCCTCAACCACTCCCGATAATAGTAAGTTTTGGCCATATTTTCTGTATTGAAGATGAATTTCACGAGATTCTGCGTTTTCCGTTGATTTACTGCATTTTCCTGCTTTTTATACTCTTGAAATTTCTGATGCTGCATAGATTTTTAGCCGAAGATTTCGATATTTTAGCGAATTATGTTGAATTACCCCATCACCAGGTCCTATTAGCCTCGTTGTATATACATCCGTTATTTTTTTTTTATCATTGCTAGATGGAGTTTAACAGTGACTGGAATAATCTCCGCTCATTTATTCATCATTATTCATCTACATTTCTTCCTCTTGAGCTTATTTTCGTCTAAAATACCCAAAAAACGACCTTTTTTTTCGCAATATGTGCGAAAATCTGTATAATGCTCAGGGATTACAAAGTGTGTTACTAATTTACATGCTGTTAAAACGATGGATGCCTTAGCTCTAAAATATATTCTGTCCATATATCTTCAACTTTGCATAGATGATATGCATATTTTGTTTAAATCATTTGCGAATTCTCCAAAAAATTTTTGTTGGCCTTAAAAAGTGCTGGAGAATCTATTAGTTTAGAAAGTTTAGTCTGTGAAGAAGATGGAGTATCACTTTGAGATTTTATACAGGAAAAAAATGCTGGTTGCATCTGTGTGTGTATGTGATAGAAAAAGCGAGTGATTTTTCTTCGTGTACATTATCATTATCACTGCTTATATTTTTTTCTAACCAAAAACTAGTTCTATCATGACCTTGCAATTATGGTGATAATAAATGTAAATTTGTTGGTATTTTATTATCATTATTGTGTGTGCAATTTGATGATTTTTGGAGATTTTGTCGCAAGAGGTATTCTTAGTAGATAGGTTATGATCTAATGTGTGCTGGGAAGTAGTGTTTTAAATGCCGAGTATTTACAGGCAGGGTTGTTCTGTAGAGCAGGCACATGCTGTAATGCAGGTATATGCTGTTAGGCAGGCATATGCTGTCATGGAAGCATATGCTGTAAAATTGTATAAAATCTTCTTCAGTTTGGCGTTAACGCGGTTCATATTAAGCCTGGCCAATTGCTAGTACTGTGCCCCTTTGTCAGCTTTCTATGCGAATCGCATAGAGTTTTATGAACGCTCTAGTTTAATGGATATGCATACTTTATACAACTGTGTGTTAGTGTGTTACGTTCTTTCATTTTGCAGAATTTCTTGACACAAAGTTTCTCCCCTCAACTTTTTTTTGCGTGCAGACATCTTTGTTGCTAATTTTGCGAGTGGAAAAAAAAAGAAGAAAGGGTAAGCTTGGGCTAGTGTGAAGCGTTTAGGGCGGATTTTCCTTAGAAAAAGTGATTATTTTACGTTAAAATCCTCTTGTGATTTTTGGTTTTAAAGTAGTTGCATTTCGCTTGCCACGCTAGCCAGAGCTGCTGATTGATTTCGTATCTGCTGCAGCTGTTTATTGCTTCATTTTACAAAACTAGTATCTGAGAAATATTAGCTGAGTTATTTTAATCTCATAGAATTGCAATTGTTTGCAGGCGAGGCAGGTAACTGGACACTTCTTCCTCCTGGTTATTACTTAGAAGCTTTACTATTAGGCTTGATTTTTTGTCGTTTTGGAAGAACTTCTTTGGAAATTTCTCGTTATGCCTATTTTTTTGTCGTTTCTGCCGCTATTCTACTGCTAAAAATAGATTTTATATGCATTTCATCATACTAGTTACCGTTAAAGTATGTAAATAAAACGTTTGTATTTAATGAACTATTGCCACGGATAACTCACCAAATGATTAATCCCAAGGGATGATAGTTTTCTTTAACTTATAAAAATGATTAAATGAGCATCAATGTGTATAAGGATGTGTAACTTTTTTGGGATTAGGTTAAGCAAGCAGTATTACATGAGCCAGCGCACAAACGTGTAAATCCTAGAATAAAGGAGTAACAAAAAATTTACCGCCCTCATGCGGAGAAACCCCTCCCTTCCGGTGTTCCCAACAGCCTCTTGAAGGCCATAGCACGACCGCTTCTACCCCTCCTTCAATTTTCTCGTTTCTCCTTCGCCTACTAACCCTTATGCATGTATGAGACATTGTGAGTTTTCCAGCTCCGTTCTGCAGTATTTTTGCGTGCGAGTTACAGCAATTTAGCATTGAATTATTATTAATCTCCCTTACCCATTTATTGTGACTAATATGATTTTTATAAAATAAGATTGCGGCTTATACATTCATGAGCGGGCGCCGTCAAAAAATTCCGTTTTATCCTGCTAAACCGCTGAGAACAAGGAAGGGTTTATACTTTATTATTTGAAAGTTTGTATGGGTTTACCGATAGAACTGAGCACGAAATATCCCGCTTGCTCAAAAAATATCTTATAAGATTGTATTCAAACTTATTGAGGAATGCAAGAAAGTTTCTTGCTAGGCCTGCAAGCTCAATCAAATGTTGCGCTTTTCAAATCATTCATGCTTTAGATATCCTCTTAATCGACCTCACTGCTCTAGCCTATAGATTCGTATACTCGCCGTCTGCTTTATCATGCAAACAAGCAGTATGATCACGGCTGCTTTCAGCATCCTCATATTAACGAATCAAGCACAAAGTGCTTCTCACAGCTTCTTTTTCAAGCCTGAGTTGCCTCAACGAGAGTCAAAGCGGGAATACTCTGTCAGTTTAGCTTTTCTCAAATCGCGCACCTCACACACAATGGGGGCAACTTTTTTGATGTTTTGCTTCACTTTCTATTAAGTGGAAGTCGCTTTGAATTTTCAGATGCATTTGCTAAGCTATGCAACCTATTCAACTCTCGGGGGGGCATGGTACAGGCCTGGTTCTCAGCAGAAATATGCATATTGTAGGAAAGTTTATTTTCTTTTAAGGCCAGGAAAAAGGTCCTGTAAAATAGCAAAGGCCTGAGGCTTTGGCCCGGCTGAACCCTTGTAGCGTCTCGACTTCGCTGCTTCCACAAATAGCCTGTACACCATGTCATTGACAACCTTTGTACCATTTGCCGTACAGCTTCGCGAGGGTTATGAATGGGTACCAAACTCATGAATCCTGCCTGCTCCAGCTAAAAGATGCTAGTTTTATACTTTTGAAGTCCTTTCGAAGAAAACGATGCAGCGCTTAGTAATGACTGTAAATCAGGCTAACTTGTCCTGGGCTAGCAAATTTTTTGCTGCAACAATAAGAATATCGGAGTCCTGCTTGATTGCCCTGCGTTTATCGCCACACCATGGGAAAACTCAGGCTGACGCTATTTTTCAGAAAAATATCCCCAAATTCGGGATCCTGCATTCCCGATGCGTAGGGAAAAGTGCATAGATACTGGCACTCTTCCAGGTTCTAGTGACAACGCAATGCTGCCGGAATTTGGAATTTGGAATTTGCAAGTATGTTACAAAGCAGTTTAAACCGGAAACCATAGCATGAGTTCGGTGGGTAAAATTATTTCTTAGAAGACTATTGCGTTTTCCGGTGCTTCACAGTGTTACTGATAGAGCATATTCTATACCAGACTAGCTTCACCAGGACTGACAAGCTTCCAGGCGTTTTGCTCTACTTGCTATTCACCCAGGAGATCTTCTTGGCTTTCGAATAGAACTTTTCTATCATACGTAATACCGTTACTTAGCATCTGGCTGAGCCAATTCTGCCTCAGTTTTACGTACTATCATGAATTGCGGACGAATATTGACATATGTAGAAATAAAAGCCACTTCGCCCGTGCTCGGTACAACTTTAAGATTTTCATGAAGAAACAAACACCCAGCCACTCAAATGAATTGAATTAGCTAACAAATTTAGTGTTACGTCTACGGCTTTAAGTTTATGCACCCTCTAATTTGAGCAGTCTAACACAGAAATAGGCATGGACCCATTGTGCGTACATTGAGAGAAGCCTCTACCGCCGAAAAGCCTGGTATTGCGAAAGAATAGAGATTTCACGATATGATCGTGAAAGAAATTTTATTGAGAAACCGCAGAAAGGTGACCCAACTGTGAAAACTAGCAAATAGATTAATAATATAATTAGAAAATATTAATAGTCTTATTGACCAAAGAAGAGGAAATGCCATACATCAAATTGATGGCTCTGCATCATTAATTTCAGCATATTAACTATAAAACATGCATGCATCGCACAATTTTGGCAAGAGACTATCCCTCTCCCCTCCCTACATAATTTATCGATTGATGTGAATCCAAGAGTCCACACAAAAGTTTCAAAACCCAGCTCTTTAGCGAGGTTTGAAATAGCAAGTCCCTAAAAAAAGGGTCGTAGAATTAAGCATAGCACGCATTACATATATGATAAAACTCTGCTAATCTATAAAAAACTTATTTTGCAGTCGATAAGCACATCAAATAGTATATAACCTAAACAAAAAATAACCTCGTAAACGATACATAAACAAAAAAGTTACAAAGAAAACTTTGACAGAAATTATGAACACCGGTATCGGGATTTCTAGGAAGGAAAAAGCAGAATGGTGAATTTGTACTTTTATTCTCGTATCAGCCGCGTTTTGCTATTATCAATTCATGATGCTGCTGAGGCAAAAAGATTCTCAACACAAAGCAGCCCATGCCAAAGATTCAAGAGAAACAGATACAGCACTTCATTTAAGAATGTCCACAGTGTGTCTCATAAGAAGATGGGAGGTGATTGCATTTAAATATATTTTCTCAACGATAAGAAGATGTTCTTTCTAAAGAAGAAGTTAAAACACGATCTCCACATATGTGCAGCTTCTTGTATACAAACAAATTTTGCTTCTGAACTGATAAACACAGGCTTTAATTTAGTACTGGTTGAGATTCCCAGCTTGGCAAAAAAAATTTCCTTGGCTATTAAATTTCTTCTGATGCATAGAAATGAAATTATTATGGGTTCAGAATTAACGTATAGTAGCAAATAATTGAATACACGGTAACTCTGAAATCCATAAAAGTACAGAGGAATGCAGTATCGTTGCTTTTCCAACAGTTTAAGCAATTCATTCTCCAGATTACTCCAGAATATTGACAAATTAGCTTGTAAAAAAATTGTAAACTTCTCGTCCGATAAGTCTACAAAATAGAAATAAATCGCGCAATGCTTACTAGCGTCTAAATAGATGACAGACACCATCAGTCAACGCGAAGGATGATACTGCATCATACTCTTACCCTTTGCATTATTTTACAAAAGGAAGTGCAATTATGTTCTTGCAGTATATCTTTCAGAAGCTGTTAAAATAAACTATATTATCCCCTGCTAGATTCGGATATACCGGTTCACAGTCCTCATGACAAACTATGATATACCTATTTCTACTGCTAACAACTAGTGCTTTATACACTGCTATTGCGAATAAATCATCACAGTGACTCGTCAGAACCCCGCAAAACTAGTTAGAAGATGTGCCACCACGCGTCCCATGGGGAAGAAGCGCACACTGTGCTTCGCTAATCCTTCGGAAAGCAGCCGAGACCCTTCACACACGGAAGCTATGAAAAATCACACCAAATTCGCATCTTCAAATCAACTATACGCAGTTTATATAACGTACATTTCGTAAATAAAAAGTAAAATTGGACTTAAAAAAATCCCCGCGGCATTAAATGAGAGATTCGCATAGGTCACATGTGTCCAAAAGCAATGGGATGAGTAGTGAGGTTAGCTTACAGATTAAAATTACGTAAAAAACAAAAAAATTCTCACGTTTCGACCGAGTCATAATAGCGGCTTTCTTTTCTATAAGTTAGGATGAAGCTATCGTTTGCATTCAACGTAAATTCATGTTATATTAGCGCACCAAAAAAACTATACAACATCAATTCTACGCGATATAGTTCATCTTCAAAGTTGCTTCGGAAATGCATTATCACACAGACGTTGCCTCAACGAGTGCGGCAAGACTTTTTTTAACAAATTACGATAAAAAAATCCCGAGTACTAACTTGAGCAACCTCAAGTATCCTGGAGTTAAATTTTGGCAGAGACTTACGGAAAATAAATCCGTTTTACCTTTTATAATAAATTCTAACACAAAATCTTGCTGCAGGAACCTGCTGAGCTTCGATAAAAAATATCCAAAAAAGCAACCAACATAATTCTGGTCTTGAAATTTCATCGCACATCGGACTGGTATTAAATATACTTTAGACTTATTCTAAAAACCCCTAAAGTTTCTAATTTTAGGAGGGTTTATGGATCGTATTAAATGCAAATATGCAAAGTGAAGGAAAGGAATGACGATGTTTTCCTCCAATTCCAGGCTAGCTGCAGAAATCTAAAGGGCATCATAAAGCGCTTAAAACTGTGAGAGAAAAAAACGGCACCGACATAGCGGCATGCCGGTGAGATATTATTAATATAGGGGCATATTTGCCGCTTTCCAATCCCTGAATACCTGCATCATGCAAAATTACACAAAAAAATGAGCAATACCACGAAATAAAACAAGCATAAAAAGTGGTTTAAGCAAGAGCAAATACAATGAATTTCTCTCAAGACACACACAAAAAGTATTCAACTGATCTTGCAAAAGCAAAATAGAAAAAAAAAATACATATGCCAGTTAAAAATCGTTACACATAGTGATATTTATTATTTATTTTCAGTAATAATATATACTTATCATATAAAAAAGAAATGTATCCTTGGGGAAGAAGCAAAAACTCCATGCAGTGCGCGAAAACTCGAGTTTACTAGTGGAAAAAAGCGATGCAGTAAAGTTAAATGAATATTTAATACGAAAGCAGCAAAGAATGACGAGAAGTAAAAACTTCATTCTACGCACAGAAAGCAAAATTAAATGTAGTTCTAACAGTTTTATGCTAAATTTAAATAGATCAAAACTAGTAAAAAGATCAACCAATAGCTACACTAGGAGCAACCTGATCTCCATCCATTACATCTGCTTGACTCTTCCTAGGATTTTATATATATTTTTAAGAATTTCTTTATCTATAACGTCTATAGAAGCTTTTATTACGTAAGTATTTTCGCATTATTACCTTGATTTTTCATTTTCTGTTTTTTTCACGGAGTTCTCTTTTCAGAAATATTTGCTATTATAAACACTTGGAAAAATATTAATTGA
Organism: Nephromyces sp. MM_2019; assembly: GCA_015657535.1. Classification (NCBI taxonomy): domain Eukaryota; phylum Apicomplexa; class Aconoidasida; order Nephromycida; genus Nephromyces; species Nephromyces sp. MM_2019. The sequence continues at coordinate 47,874 of JADHZB010000196.1, read as the reverse complement.
TGCATCGCATGGAAGAAAAGATGCAGAGGCAACTATCAATAATGAATTGGAAAGAAATATCAAAACTTTCATATTAAAAATCAAAGAAAATTGCGATTAAATATGATTTTTTCAATCAATTTTATTTGATTTGTTTCCTTTTTAAAAATATTTCGACAAAAAAGGGGTTAATGGACTTCTATTAGTACTTTGTATTGAAACACACAAGCAGCAATCCAAAATTTCGCATTATAATGGACTAAACCAGTGATTTGAAGCAGCCAAAAAAATATCCCAGTAAGTTTTTGATTCATCCATAATAAAAATTAACCAATCTGTCCAGCATTAAAGAGTGAATAAGCTGGAGATAAGCAGAGTCCCACGACATAGCTAAATCTAGGAAAATCAACCCAATTAAATGATATTTCACGCGCGAAACTTACGTTTTCACACTCGTCAGACAAAATTCCAAAACTAACAACTGTTTCAGGTTTAGTGGATTCCTGGAGTTAAAGGCAGCAGACAACAGCATTTAAAGATTAAGCGGGCAATTTAAAACAAGAAATTTTACATCTTTTCAACTCCTGCGGATACATAGTGGAGTTAATAAAGAGAATCATAGAGAAAAAGGTAATCCAAAAGGGTAAACAGAAAGCTCCAAAATAAGCCACAGGGTGGAAGCTAGCGACGATAGCATCATTCGTTCAACTAAAATAAGCTCATACGCTAAGTTAGGGCCTCAATAAGTACGATATTATGAGACTAGCAAATGGTACAAAAACTTTTGAAGACACACACACTGAAGCTTTACATATAATTCACCAAGTATACCCAATAAAAAAAATATGAAAATATCAAATTTAGCCAACTACAGCAGTATCAATACTTAACAAGAGGCAAATTGAGTCAACCAAAAGTTTGATATAGGAAGTGACCCAAATCACGGCCTGCACATGTGCGCATACTAGCCTCTTCACAACAGCGAATACGCCAAATTAGCCGAAAATAGCGAAAAAGCTTTTTTGTAAAAATTCATTATAATGAAAAAAAAAGCTTCATTTCTTGAGTGTAGAATTTTTTGGTTCTGAATCATTTTTTAGATAAAAAGACCTTAAATTTCATAAACCTACAGTGCAGGCAATGGCAATTTGATTTTGCCATAAACTCTTGAATCAATAGCTAGATTAATACCAAAAGAAAAGCCCTCGTTTTCAAACTAGGCAGCACAAGATTACAAGTAATAGGGGGAAAAAAAGAAGCAGAAGAAGAAGAAGAAGAAGAAGAAGAAAAAGAAGAAGAAGCAGCTGCTTTCAGGAAAAATTAACTGAAACATAAAATCTTTAACTCACAACTTAGCAATACAAGCAAATATGAATAGCAAAGTGCGTGAAAAGCCGATTTCGCCGCATCTTACCAGATCATTAAAAATACTCAAGTCTTTCAAGGATACTGCAAAGTAGATAGCCTCTACGCGAGACCACATCGCTGCGGCACACTCAGTAAAGCTTAATTCTAAGGTGCTATACAAGGTACAGCCAACAAGGTAATGGGTTCCCAGCACCATGCAAGCCTGCAAAGAGATTTTCAAACAGTAGCTGCGACGATAAAACATTCAAAATTAAGGTTAACATTAGCCCTGGAATTCAAAGCCGTAGAGTATTGATTCTTAAAAAGAAGGTAAGTGCCTCATGGAAATATTAAACTCTATTATTGAGCATATATCAAGGAGAAAAAATGCCTTTAAAAATTTTAGTTTAGCACGTGCTTTTTCAAAACATCTATTTTTAGTATATTAGCTATATCTTTCAGAAGAATTTGTTCTGCAAAACTACTCGAGCGTAAACCAATAAGGAACACAACTGTGAGAGCTAAGCTTATACATCAGCAGAGAAATTCTCCTTTTATTCTCTTAAAAATTTAAGTTATTCCAAAAAAATCAGATTTTTTCAAAACGATTTCGCATTAAAAGAATGATTCTCATTATCTAGATATTTCTTTATTTTCTTAAATAAACATTGAGCAACAAATTACTCCTGTGTGCGCGCGTGTGTGCATTTTTTTGTGTGTGTTTTACTTATTTAGGTCAATTCTTGATATTTTTTTATGCAGGAAATTACTAGATTGTAAAATCCCTACAAAGAAGATGGTAAAACTGACTGTATATACATTCAAAAAATGTCAAAAAATTTCAATTGAAGTCAACCAGCAATGATACAGGGCAGCTTTGAGAAATTCAGTAACCAAACAAAAACCTGCAAAACCGAAATTTTTCTCTTTTTTTTTTCCCTTTTATACTGCTTTATCACTTGGTAGTTCTACAGAAAGGTAACTATTAAGGCCAAGTACCTAGCAAGAAATTATACCTGTCGGATAGCACGCATTCCTGCTGTGTTAGTAACGTCTTTGTCGCTGTCCATTCTGGAAACTCCCAACTGCACACAGAGTGGACGAAATATATTGTAGGCAAAATCGCACGAAATATCTAAAGCATTCAAAAAAAGATTATAAAAAATGTGAAAATGCTGCTCGTAGTCTAGCATATAAATTTTACCTAAAATATAAGCGGATAAATTACCTGTGGTTCAGGAAGCCATATCAGCCTTAATATTAAAATCTCTCGCTAATCATTTAGCAATATCAGTAAGCGAAAATATAGCAGGATCAGAACCAAAATTTTTTCAGTTAACGACTAAGTAGGCAAAACTTTTTCATTAGTAATGAATATACCTACTAATAGTTTTTACGTAAAGTTATGGCTAAAACGGCCTCCATACAACGAATATACGTCCATATCAGGAGTTATACGAATTTTCACTTTTACAAAACATACCGTATCAGTTTTCTGGAAGAGAAGCAGTGCCATAAATTCTAAAACTACACACACAAATACGCAAATACGATAAAATGCGAAAGAACTCAAGAAAGCCTTTCCAGAATATTTTCTTTTGATAAAAACCAAGTCTATGCTGCTAATAAATCTACTATTGCAAATCCAAAGTTCTTTAGACAACTTATACCCCGATAATAGCGCCATCCTTAACCACTAAAACAGCCTGTGGATATGAGTGCAGACAGGTATCGTCATTGCTCTTAACTGCGACTTGGTAAAGCGCAATTGCTTGATTCATAAACCGACGAATATCATCGGTGACCTCTGTATCAGGTGGAAAATCATTTTCCGCTAGTTTATTAAGGCATTCCTGCAAATGCATACGAGAAAGAGAGTAAACTTTAGAGAAAATTTTAAAAGCCAAAAAAAAATTTCAAATAGAAACTCGCTGTAGGAAGCTATGGCCATACTAGTATAGTTTATGCACTGAAGCATACCAGAAAAAAGAAAAGGCATGCGCACTGCAAATAGGGATTCGCATCTGGAAGAGGAAGGAGATATTTTATCCTTTAGAGTATATATTAGATACATCAAGAGATGAAAATACACACTCCTCCTATTGGTATTGCTTAAAGTTGATATTACGTTACTAGTAGAAACAGCTAATACTGGAAGAAATATACATTCAGAAAAGGTATTTCATACCTCTATAATAGTAGAAAATTGGATTCAAAACCTCACAAATTATGCATTTAAAGACAAATTCTTCCAGTTCAAAAGGCAAGGCTGCGTTATCCACAGGACACACACAGAAACTAAGCATCGAAAAGCGAATTCTCAAGAAAAAAGGGGGGGGGGTTGTTCAAAATTAAAGGAGGAAAACGGAAAAAAAATCAGAAAAAATTTTCTACTTACAGTAATCGCATTAGGCAAGATGAATGTAAGAAACTAAAAAATTATTCTGCATTTAGCATTACACACCTCCTCTTATAACCAAGCAGACTAACCTGCATACACTCATTTCGCAGAATGTTACCATATATTGGAATTTTTCGCTTACGATATGGCAAGGATAGTTGAAGGTAAAATTCACTGTCATCAAAACCATAAACTGCACTTGCATGCCGATCAATTCCAACAACTATTCCCCCAATACGCGAGGTTTGAAGAGCACCAAAGCACATAGGGCAAGGCTCAGCTGAGGGGCAGGAAAATGAATAAAATAAATGGGTATGTGATGCACACAGTACATGCAAGCTAGTGCATACGATACGTATGTGAAAAGAGTGTGGTATCCACCCAGTATGCGACAGTGAGTCCGAGTTTGCAAGCCTAGAGCTCAAGTGGAAAAATTAGATGCCAAAGCCAAAAAAGTAAACAGGACAACATAATAGTTAAAAAAAACTAAATTTTACGTTTTTCTTTTGATTCTACGAATATATATCACAAGTCCTATAAATTGAAACTTACACATTATTTTGATTCTACAAAGCTTGGATGAAAAATTTGCCTTTAGGTGAAAATAGCAGCACCATGAAAAATTGCAAGCCCTCAATAATTCATCACTAAATAATGGGAGCACAAAAATGTGCTTCAATGCTCTTTTTTTGTTTGGAGGTTAGGACTTTTTGAAGATCTAAGAATGGTATATCAAATGGATTGAAGACGATGATTATCCAACAAGACTTATGAAAATGGGTACAAAAAAGAGAAAGCACTGTCATACTGCCAAGTTCCGCCACCCTTAACATCCAAAATTGTGTAAACTTTAAAACTCAAAAATTTCACTTTAAAGGAAATCTTGCGATTCAGCGCCGTTTTCATTGCAAATTACCAGCAAAAAAATTTAGAAAGTCAGCTTCAAACAGCTAAATCTAACGTTTACAATGCAACCTCATTTATAATGAACTTATTTCGATAATATGAGTATAAATCATCTCTACCCATAGAAAAAGGTTTGCATGCATTAATAGGAATTTTATTTTGTCTAGAAGGTAAATTCTTTGCATTAAGCACGCCTTAAATTATACATTCAGAGATGAAAGCGAAGCGGAACAAAGTATCTAAAACTGAACTTCATAACAAAAAATTTGTTTGGCAGGGTATATTATGGTGCAAAATTCAACATGCCCTACTAAGGCCGGAAATCAAAAGGGGATGTCGTGATTATTTTGCAAAGAAGGAATAATTAGCCTTTCAGCCTTGCTCATACTATTATATCCAACAAATAGTACCAAAAATGGGGCGGCTATATTATAGGGGGATACAAATTAGTAGGCAGGACATGGTCCTATCCAAAAATTCACAAAAAGCTTATTCATATCTAGATTTAGTAAAGCGACGTTCAGCCTAATATAAATCGTACACCATATTATGATGAGCCTCGAAGAATAAGAGTTTCCTACTCCAAAAATTTGTTTGATCGCATATAGTATTACCTGTAGTGTAAATTACGCAATCAGACAGGTTTTTTGCTTGCAGTGCCGCGCAGGCTAGCCTCAGACATTCAATCTCAGCATGGCAGGTACAGTCATGCTTACAAATTACATTGTTGTGAGCAGCCTGAGAAACAAAATCCAGTAGCAAAATCACGAGGAACCGGATTTCATAAAGTAGTTTTCAAGTTTTGCTTCCATGGAAGAAATATTTACTAATTTAATGACATTGAACATGTCTTAAATAAGCAAAGAAATTCTTTTCTGCTAAGCTGTCAAGAGGGGAAGAAACTCGAGTACTCCGTTCGGAACTTAAGTATTGAAACGCATAAGCTAACCAGCAAGCACAATTTCTCTCTTACGGCTGACCATTACATAAAAATAACGGGGGATTCTTTGAGTGTAGCTCCCGTTGAGAAATTGTATCTGGTCAACTAAAAGGTATTTATATTGAGTTGATATTGTGACAGGCTTACCATTAAACTTGCAAGATAAGCAGACTCTAACTTCTAAATGAATTACTCTTTCATGGAGCGAATTTAGGCATTTATTTTTGAGATAGAATCGCATTCAACAGGCTGTATGTAGTACTAATGATAAAAAAAGCATGATCAACATCAGCCAGTATAGGGATGAAGTCATCGTAAAACAGCGTGAGATACTACTTGTTGTACTGGTATTGAAATTTTTAACAAATTTCTTGATGAAGTAATTGCAGATGACAATGCAGGTCTTTTATTAAGAGGCAATTCATTCTAATAAAATCGACTCAAACTTCCAGTTTAGAAAATAGAGCGCAGAATAAATTAATGCTTGCAAGGCACAAAGCAGAGGTTCAGAAAAATAATATCCTGCTCATCGTATTCCCAATACAATGCATCTTGCAAAAACCTTGCGCGCCTTGCTCACCAGATGTTAAGCCTTTCATAACAAAGCTCAGATTTCATCAGAGCATAAGTCCCATTGCCGTTAAGTTTCTGCTAAAATCTTAGCCTACTGCATTGTAATAGATACTATCCATGCGAATTGCCTAATTTCGCCGGAAACAGCTATCAGGTTCATGCCATCGCGGAAACAGTGCATGCACAATTAGCAATCCAAGCTTTCAACGAATAACCATATTTTTATATACTTCTAAACCACCCATCTCACAGCACAAAAAATCATAAAAAGCATATAGCTAGACGCATACAAATTCCTTCATTATTTATTCACTAAAGCGACCACAACACTACTAAATTACCGCTACAAGTTTGGATCCCTTGTAGATTGAGGCTCCAAAAGGACCTCCGGCACCGCTCATACTTCCTTTTCTGGCATGCTCAACAGCAGTACGCATGGCAGCCTCCTGAAAAGCTAACCCTGAAGGGCTATTTGGGATTATCACCATTTTTCTTACGGTATAAAGAAAGATAAGCAAGAAGCTCAGAAAATTCTAGTAACTCAGCTTCAGAACAAGTGCGGGTTCTTGACCCTGTATCGATGAGCAGATATGAGACGCATGACCTAAGTGTGTGAGGATGCTTTTTACAACCATCTCCACTTTGCTCTGCTTGATATGAGAACTACCCTAAAGGGGGCAATGTGGCGATTGCTGCTGCGGTAGTGATGGATCTAATTTTTAAGGCGTTCTACTTTAGCAACGGCCATATCTTTCGCGCGACGAGGGCCAAAAAAACAACCTTGCAAAGCAATATTGGGGGAAAGCTATCCCACGTTCATGCGCGCCTGCCTCAGTACCCCTGGGTATAGTACCGTGCAGACGAAAGCTCCCCTGGGAATGCCAGCAAGAATCGTATGGCAATGGAAACAATCGACAAAGCTCATAGGCGCAGATTGCGAACACCTATCGAATCTTGCTGGAATTACGCCTCAAAGGAGGCCCATTTTACGGGAACCCGTTTTTCCCTGTTGCTGGTGACTCGTAAGACCAGCTGTATACACTACTCGCTACGTTGCAACCGCGTTCAACTTCAAGGTATCGCATCTACTTGGATCCATCTTTAGTGTTTTGATGAGAGGTATTCATGCAGAAGTAGCACAGCCAGGAATTTATCCGTTAAAATTGCTTCTAAATCGCTACTATCGGCTAGTAACAGGCGATCTTCGCTCCACGAGTCATCAATCTATAAGGTCATTAGGCAGCTAAACAAATCTGCGATAAACTAACCGTCACAAGGCGCTTGTCAATGCTTGCTGCTTTTTCGGTTATGGAGAATTCGCTGGCTACCTTGCGATGAGAAATAAGAGGAAATAGTTTTAAAATACCCTTAATATCCATTTGAGGCATCACACTTCTTATGTGGCAGTCCAAAGGCTTCAACGGCTGCCGCTCCTCCTTGTTGACTTGTCAATATCGTAGCAAATCTCTTTTTTCGCGCTTAGAACATGTCAGCACAGTGCGGCTCTATACACTAGAACGGATAATTGGTTATCCACGTCGAGAGAAAGGGAAGTGTTTCCTCATATTGCTAGAACCATTCTCCGCGAGCCGTACTTGATAATCACTGTTCAGGTGGCTTACCTTCATGATGTGCCTGTCAGTATTGTCTGATGGCATATCGGCGGCTTTCCTGGTATCGCATGTATGGAACGTATGCTTGTTTTACCAAGTTTTCCGTGTATATTCTAGCGAGAGCAAAACTTTCGCTTCTATAAAAATCCTTTATTAGGCTTTTGACATCCTTATCATTGAAACGCAAAACCTTAATCCCTAGCTTTGTTTATTAAAATCAGTACTTCATCCTCTGAATCCAGAATTCTGCCCCAGGTGGTAGCGGATAGCTCTTTTGGCTACTAGGATTGAGGCTTTAATGCCATCGTGACGAATATGCATTTATAGGTTATCAGATAATAATGAAGCAAATGTTGAAAAACGTGATAATGGAAAGGCCAGAGCAGCTCAAAAGTTCAAAGATGTAAAGCACGGATCGAAAACTTAGCAATTGTAAGTAAGCGCATCAACGAACCAGCTTAAAACTATTTTATTACCACTTTCATTCTGCACCTCCTGGGCGAATATTTTGGCGATAAGCCTATAATATCAGCATGTGGATTGTTTACACGTAAAGACACTTAAATGTCAATGTCTCTTGCTGTGAATAATGAGTTGGGTTTTTGATAAATTGCCAAGCATTCTTCGTATGTGACAGCAATCAGTGGCGTATTGTATGCATTGGTTCTTATCGTTTTCTATTTTCCTTTGTGATTTAATGTGTCTGAAATGCAAAAATTACCAAAAAACGCAAGCGTTATTTTCCGAAGTACTTTTTTAATAAAACGGCAGTTACAATTTGTTACCTAGCAGTCCTATCTCTATCACGTAGCACCTGGGAGTCGTCAGCTTTTAAAATCATTTGACCCCTCGGATTCTGGTTATCGGACCACTAGGGAAAAAAATAACTGGGAATCATGCTATACACCGAATTTCTTTATGCTACTAAGAAATTTTTTGATAGATATATGAGGCCTGCACTTGTTGACTATAAGCATTAGCAAAGTAGCGCTTCCTCCGCCATCAGTTTTAGGGGTGAGCAATGGCTTTAAAAAATTTTCTGACAAACTTATCCCCTCACCATAGAGGACTTGCCATATTGTAGGCGCTCCTGGTTGAACCTAATATCTTACAAAGTTAAGCGTTGATCGTAATTAGCAGATCATATTTTAGTGGCTATAATGTCCCCATCTTGTCGGGTCCCTTATTGTGGATTATTCATTAGGCACCCCTTTATATATTATGTCAACCCTGGATCAAAAGCTTGCCGTCAAAAAAGCAAGGTTTCTATGCAGCTGGCAAGCAGGGCCTTCTCGTAATTCATTATTTCTTCACGTAAGCGAATTCTGCATTGTTTAGTGAATTATATGGTCCCAAGCGAGGTCCAAAGTTATTAAAAATAATCCTCGGAGTATAGCCAATATTTTTGTCACTTGCAATGAGACAATATTTCCCGCAAGCTACTAAAAACCGCAAAGTTTCTAATAAGTTCAGATAACTTATTTATGTTTTCAAAATAATCCTAAGATATAATTTTTAAATAGTTATTCATTAAATAATTAAAGGCACATACTATGAAATGCGTTACGAAATAGCCTCTTAAAACTGTAGAGCAAAAAATGTGTATTATTTTGTATAAGTATTTATTGGTGCCAGATTATTACCCTTTCTACGCAAATATACTGCGTATAGCACATTTATGCATGTAAAAAGTAGAGTTCAAGGTATACTCAATTTGTGTGCTTATTCAATCGAATATTTTCATATATTTTCAGTGCAAACTACTATGGCTTGGATGGTATTCCTTGCGAATCGTCAAGCGTACAACAAATCAATATTCATACTATCTGAACAGAAAAAAGTTAACATTGTTCGGTGACTCTCCCTGGGTATCCAGAATGCATGACTCCACCTCGATGATGATGTGACTTTTTTTGCTGTTGTAATAAAAAGTCAAAAGCTAACAAAAATGCTAAACGAGCTGTCTTTTCTCGTTGTGAAGACATCATTCTTACATATAAAATCGTCAAATATTATTGAGAAAGAATCGGGCGAAATTTCATAATCATATTGAGTTATTTCCTCAGCGGCAATAATGAATTCCTCCTAATAAAGATGTTGTAACAAATCTGTTACTTAGTCAAAGGCTGAGCGAACTAACGAAATGAAAGTAAGTAATATATCCGGAGCTTGTCATAAAAAATTCACTCGAATTCCAATGATAATGCCATACCAGGTGAATTCCCACTTTTAGCTTCATTCGCACCCATTCGTTGTACCACTTCGAAGTACTTGCGCCGCTGTTTCCTTACCATCGCCAACTGCGAACAGCAGCGATCTACGGACGACCTTCGTACATACCGGTCAGCCATGGGTGGTACACGTGAATCTTCATCTACGGGCATCCTTCGTACGTCCAGATTAGTCATCGCTGGCACATATATACCCCACCGGCCCAAGCGTCATCCTTAGCACTTATCATTTGCACACATGTTTTACCGTGGACTCGGGCACGTCAGCACCTTTTACCTCCCTCACGGCTGATTCTTACCTGACGCCTGGCCCCGCGAATATGAAGAAATGCCAAAATGCTTACTGCGTACCCTGATAGGTGCAAGCTTCAACACACTAGATAAAAAATCAGTGCCTTCACCGTGCAGGTCAGTGCCTTCATTGTCCAAGTCCGTGGATTCTTACCCATGTAATGCCTTTGCTGCCCAAGCCAGCGCCTTCATTGCCCTGGTCAATCCATTCACTGCGCAAGTCAATTACTTCACTTCCCACGTAGGTGCCTTCACTATTGCCGAGAGCATTTGATAGGAGGCGTAACCTATGGGTCCAGCAATGAACCGCGTGAACGAGGTCGCTTCCAGCTCGTAGAATCGAACAAATCGCTACTTCCACGTCATCGGCACTATTGAAAAGGTGCCAGCAAAAGCAGGTCTACAGGGTCTTTGCGGTGTAGCCTTTTCGACGTAACTTTGGTGAAGTACTAATCGGCTAGGCTTGCATAATATTCAGGGTCACATAGCTGCCGCTTACGTTACATTACCATCTTAATAAAGGGAGAGCATTCCTCAGTTTGCATCCGCTATTTTTCGGCAGGCATGTATAAGAATGCGATTTTGGTTCAGTCGTGGTGGTTTGTGCTGTTTTTCCTGAAGCGTTGAGTCATTTGCATCACCTTTTTTCCCCACTAGAAAATCCTACTCAAGTTTATATGGTTTGTAGTTTGTTGTTTGTTCATCTTTATGTCCCTCTTACCTCTCGGAAGAATACCGAGTACTTACTCTATGTTTGCCTTTGAAGGCTACACAGTATCCTACATGTTGCCTATAATTTTTGATTGTGGTCCTGGAGGTGTCACACTAACCATTTTGTTTTACAAGTAGATGCAGTGACTTTAATTTTGGCAAGTTGGCCAGCTGTTGATAAGATTTTTGGTGACACAATATTTCCAAATCTGTACATTTATACCTATATTGCCGAAATTTTGAGTTTTCCTAATTTGTTATGCCATGCGGGCGCTCGTTGGCTTGATTTCACATTGGCTGTTTTTGCTTCCCTGATTACTTAACTCTGCAGTTCATATTGTGTAAGCAACTTACCCCGTGTTCAAGATGGTGCGACGTTCCATTGGTTTACCCGCTCTTTCTAAGAGCTACTTCTTTGTTGAGATAGCCAACCGCCGCAAGGAGTTTCAAGAAGCGAATAAAGATGCTAAGTTAATCAGTCTTGGTGTGGGAGATACCACGGAAGGATTAGCTCCCAAGATTGTGGAGGGTATTGCTAAAAAAGCAGCTTCTCTGGGTTTTAGCGAGAGTTACACTGGCTATCCGGCATCATTCGGAATATCAGAGCTTCGGGCAATGTAGGCAAACTCTTTCCGAGATTTTTCGTACTTGGTTACTGTGTGCCACAGTTTTGTTAACCTATGAAGATTCATCCTCCTGCTAACATAAAATTTGATATTTTCGCAGCTTCATATAGTTTCATCGCAAGGTTTGATTATCTTCAATTAGCTTTGTTTATGATATAGCCAAATTGAAATTTATAAGAAGTGGGAAAGTGGTTTGTTTCCTGCTGTTTAACTCAATCTTTGCTCTTTTACCTGCAAATTTGTGCTTAGGTGGATTGTATTAGTTGTGTGCTCGCATGATGTTACGCGAACTTAAGTACACTTGGCTTCCCAAGTAAAGCGAAATTTTTATTGCATTGGTTAGTCACTATCGCTGAGAAATAGGAGCATTTTGTGAGCCTTTACTTCGGTGATTGGATTTTTTCTCCGAATTTGTTACGGTTCAGCTCTCATTTTGTCTTTATTCATAAAGTAGCGACTTTTTGTATACAGGATTGCCAAAAAAGTTTACAATGATCTGGTGAGTGCAGATGAGGTGATAATCTCCGACGGTTCCAAGCCTGATTTAGGAAGAATTCAATTGCTTTTCGGTACAGATGCTCCTGTGGTAGTCCAGAACCCTACGTACCCTGCCTACGTGGATGATAGTGTAAGATTTGAATCGCATTTATTGTTTTTGCAGTCCAATATCAATGCTGTTTTATCGCTCTCTTCTATGCTGTAGAACTAGATTTTTTTCATGTTTTGCACACTTGATGAGACGGTCTGTTTCTGCATGAGGCTTCATGAAATATGACTTTATTACATTCTTCTCAATAACTTGAATATATCCCGCATTGTGAACGATCCTTTCTCTGGCTTTTTATAATATATCTTTAGGTAATTAGTGGTAGAGCGGGAGAGCCTCTGGACGATGGTACTTATAGCAAGATACAGTATTTGCCTTGTACCCCAGAAAACGATTTTTTCCCGGAATTGGAAGGAATTAAGGATGGAAGTTTGATTTACTTCTGTTCACCTAATAACCCAACAGGTGGATATTCTTGAAGCTTAATTTAGCTGTTACAAACGTGATTTTTCTCTAGTAAATATTGTATGAAGAAGGAAGGAATGGTCGTAATTTGCCGTAGTTATTTTTTATTATGGGCAATTGGCATCGCAATTGAGTGTTGACTTTTTCTGTAGTTTTTGGAATTGGGAAGGCGGTTCGTCGGGTTGATAAATACGAGTGCTTTTTAATCTGGATATCACAGCTTGCTAGTTAGCAATAGTGTCGCATACACTGCAACTTGCTAGTGAGTAACAGAGTTCTATCAAAAATGGATGTCATTATTTTATGCTGTTTAGGTGCTGCGGCAACACATGAGCAACTCAGCAGTCTGGTCGCCCATGCGAAGAAGACTAAATCAATAATTATCTTCGATTCTGCATACAGGTTGGGATCTTTGCAACTGATAGATATCAATAGTTTACGTGCTATACAAGGATGTTTGAGCAATTGAAATATTTTTAAATGTAATTTCATTAGCTAATATGCATAGGTTGCGATTGGATTTATCAATTTGTTTAGAGTAACGGAGGCTTTGCATACTGTGGTGATCATATTTTACGTGTTTGAATTATTTTTGTGATTTTCTTATAAAAGATTGAGTAGGTGAGTAAATTATGTTCTTTTTTCCGGGGAACGTAACAGTATATTGCTTAATTTTGCTACGTGTGGAGTTTACAAGGGGAAGGATATATGAATTCATTTATGTATATTTTCATTAGACTTGACTGAATAACTATCGCCTGCTAAAGGCCAAGTTGCACAAGTATAGCCTGTCTTTTCCGATAAATTTTTACTGCCATTACTGTGCTTGGCTTTCTTAGCAAAATAAGCTTTTACGAAGCGGCATAAAGCGAAAAGCTTTGCTTTTTTTGTTTATTAGTTGCTAGTTTTATGTTTTTCAGAGAGTTCATTGTTGACCCTGCACTTCCAAAGTCAATTTTCGAGATTCCGGGGTCCGAAGAGGTATTTTTTGCGTTCCTTGTAATATTGCGGGGGGCTTGGTGTAGATTTTCAGGTTTAGTGCTAATTCTGACGAAATGGTTAGACCATTGTTTAAACGAATGAAGCTATTCATTGGGGTATACTTTTTGTAAGCATAATATATATCCGCTTTGTGTATTTCTCGGTGAAATTTCTCTTACCCTTGACGTGTGCATTTTTTTTTCAGCCAACTCTTTGGTGATGAGTTTTCTTCTGGCTTACAAATAGATATTGTTTCAAGTTCTTTTCAATGATACTACTTTTTGTATTGAATACACCTCACAGGGGGTTGTTAATTTTTTAATTCTCTTTGTTTCGTTACTTTCTTCTAGGCTAAACGGGTCATTGATGCTCTATCGTAGTGTGTGAATATTCGCTTTATGGAATGATTTTTCCACCCTCATTTTTTTGAAGATTTTTTTCTCCCTCGTCCGATACGAATCTTTAGATTTGCTCGAATTAACGAACCGTATAGCATGCAGAAATTCTTGGAAATTTCTTGGCGTATTGCTACTTATTTTAGGTTGCCTTGGAACTTTCGAGTTTTAGCAAGGTTTTTGGATTTACTGGTGTACGTCTTGGGTGGTCTGTTTGCCCAAAGGCGCTAAAATTTGATGATGGTTCTTCAGTGCATGCCGACTGGAGCAGGTATTCGTGTGTTGAAGATATTTTTACTTCTATTTTCATGCATCAGAAATATGGTTTAGAAGCTGCCTTGTAGACTTGTGCACTTTTTTTTTCAGCTTAAGAAAGTTGTGTGCGGAATATCGTGCTATTGCCGCTATAGTTGTTATCATGAAGAAATCCTCTGATACTTGAAAATAAGCTAAAAATGTTTGGGTAGAAGAAATTTTTTTTCTCTCAGGAGTTTGTCTACAACCGTTTTTAGAGCAATTTCCATATAACTTTTCCTTTTATTGTATCTTTTTTGAAGATATCCATTTCTGGTATATTAGAGGTTAGCTTGCGATTAGGAGGGAAAGTACTAGTGAAGGCAAATGCTCGGTTGCAGTGCTAACAGAATTTGCATTGTAATGTACGTTTGCCTAAATACTGCTCATGAATTCTGCTCGTTATAAATGGAAGAGCTATGGCACTGATGAAATAGAATTAGGTTAAGCCGTTTTTTTTGGTAGATCGGGAAAATGCTCAATGATCCTTTCCGGCAGTAGTTTCAGATTGCTTACTTTTGAGCTTGTGTTGTTATGCTTTTTGCTGAAAAAATGCTAGTACTATAATTGGAGGATTTTTTGAGTAGCTGTGCGTATTCCAATATTTTGATGTCTTGTCTGAGTGCTAGATATGGGCATGAAGAACTGCATCGCGAATATGCTTCCTGTTAATTCATAAAGCTTATTTTATGTGGAAATTTAGTGCCATACAATCCATTACAGGTGTTTGTTATAAAAAAAAACCTTTTTTTGTATAGCATTTCCTTTTTTTGTTTGAAAAGAATTTTTCTTCAGCAGCATATTTGGTGTTTTCTTAACAAATGTTTTATTATTCAAATTTTTAGGATTGTTTCAACATTCTTCAATGGTGCAAGCAACCTTGCAGAAGCAGCAGGAATAGCTGCCATGGAGTCTTATAGGGTAACCCTGACATTTTTAAGCCTGTTGATTGCTTAATTTTCTTAGTTTTAATTTATTGAGGTGTTTAACTAAGTATTTGCGAGTTACTGAGTTTCATTCTATGGAGTTTTGTTTTCTAGTAGATTGATTGTCTGCGAAACTGAATTCGGTCTCTGGGGCCACTCTTTGATCAACGTTGCAACATTACTTGCTATTTCGCCTGCAGGAACACGTGGATTACTGCGTAGGATACTACTTGAACAACGCCAAGTTATTGCGTTCAACTCTTGTGGCATGTAAGTTAGAGGTTTACGGAGGTTCCAATTCTCCATACTTATGGGTTAAAATTCCTGGAATGTCCAGCTGGGAAGCCTTTCAGTACTTTATGGAAAAGATGCATATAATTGTGACTCCAGGAGTTGGCTTTGGAAAATATGGTGAAGGATTTGTACGCCTGAGTTGTTTTGGCCACTTTAAAGACATAAATGAAGCTGCTACTCGCATATCTGCGGCTTTTTCTAGTTGAGAGTGCTTCTTTGTGGCCCTTCACTATGTTGAGAAAGTGCATTATCACCTCGGCTGCGGCTCAGCTGATGCTATCTATATTGCGGTAGCATCGAGATGTTAAGCTGAATACGTTACAAAGACAACTAGAATACTAGTTTATCGCTACTTTGTTGCATTGTGCGTATTTGCATGTTGGTTAATGAATGGTTAGTGTAAGCGCTTTATCGTGGGGTTTTACATGCTCAAATTGGAATGCCATGAAAAAATTTGCCGGGATTTTTTTACCGTGTCTTTGTCCATGTGACATAGCCAGCTTTTGTTTGTATCGCTTGTAATGAAATGTGAAGAAAACCAATCTGCAGGGTGGCTACGTACTAAATTTGATGCTATGAACATCTTTTTTTGTAACCGAAGTGATTTTGGCATTGATTAGATACCTGTTGATTAGTGCGCTGCTTCTGGTTATCCACACAGTCGTTATGTCACTGTATGTGTTTTCTTCCTTTTTGGTTGAATAGTTTGCGAGAAGTATTTTTATTTTGCAATGATAAACTCGCGAGTTTTGTTACGCAAGTGTTATGGAATCTTCTACATTTCTCTTATAAGCTATACTGTGGATCCATATTGCTTGCTCTTGCATTGTTAAGAATTCATTCTCGTGCTCTGGGTTGGTGAAGATCCCTGCGGTCTGTTTTTCCGAAGGGATAGATTGCACTATTGGTTTCCTGATGCTGTGTTGTTGACTCGTCACTGTAGTCGCATCTTGGTGCAGCGCTTGGCATATCGCTACATAGGTATTCTTATATTCTCGCTTACATTTTGAGATCTGCGCGATGCATTTGTAATGCTTTGGTATATTGGGTAGGGTGGTTCTAAGGTTTTCATCGGCATAGCAAGTTGACTCAGCACGTACATGAGTTATCTTAATGTTGAGTGACTTCACATTAAGCCTGTATGGATATGCAGTGTGAAGCTTATTTCCTGAGCTGTAATGAGGAGTTCAAAAGTCTGTGTGACACGATGTCTCTGAAAGACAGGCAAAAGTAGCCACGTAACCTTTTGGGATTGTTCTGTACTAACCAAAGTCTCCCCTTGAACCGTATGGCGCTTGCAAATTCATTGTTATTCAGCATGTGCTACTAAATGGGACCTCTTTTTACTTGTGTGGTATTAGTTGGCTACGTTGCGTTGCTTTGGAATTTTGTAGCAAGTATGGCTGATAATTTGTTCCTAACATACCGTTTTCTGAGTATCTATCTGGGCTAGTTAATTATGTATTTGCTGAGGCGTTAACCAGCGTTTCTGCGTAGAATACTAAAGCTTTTATCACGCATATAAGGCGATTGCGTAGCGCGTTAACTCTTAGGGTAATGTTTACCTAGTGGTTAGTATGGGTCCGCCGATTACTAAAGCCATGATGATAGTCTCACGTGGAAGGCCTTCATGATAGTCTTTCGTATTCGTGACCACCGCAAGGAGCTGGAGCCTAGAAAAGGTGCAAGTTATGACTAGCTGCTGTAGCATGCAACGGCAGCTCTGCTCCTGTGTGATAACGTCCGAAATGCTCCCTAGAATAGGACGATAAAAAGGGGTTTTTTATGCGCGTTTCCTCAGTTGTCTTGGAATTTTTCTTCCTTATCTCATGGAGATGCCCGGACATACGTGAAGTATAGCGCTCAACACACTTATGGTAACATGATTAGTACACGAGGCATTGATAGCGCATCGTTGCGCATGATTTGATCATGAGCATGCGTAGCATGAGTGCACGGGATTCACCATGTGCGCCGCTCGTTTATGATTCGTTTTGAGGCCAAAGTGCTACATATATAGGCGTCGCCATTTTGGAGGAACGTAAGTGAGTTGCTTGATTTTCCTGGCCTAGAGCAAGGTTTGCAAGGGGAGCAGCACTTACTTGCCCGTAACTGTACTCTAGGCAAAAAGCTAGTCTACATGATGACTTCCTCAGACATTAGCTTGTCTAACGCTATTTCTCACATATGATAGCGTTGATTACCCCTTTTCTCAGAAACGTAACGCGGGAGCAGCTTATAAGTGCCTTCTTACCCTTCGAAGTAGTGTCGACTTGCGTACTTCGTGATAACGACAGATATAGTGGTTGCAGTATTCTGCAAGCTTGCCCTCATTTTTATTGTGAAATGGGTCAGGTCTCAATAGAATCCACTTTAAACTTATTGCGTAGAGCTGGTAATGGGGATCATCGTAGGTAACTCGGTAGGAACTAGGTAGCGGTTGTACTCCATTGAGTTGGCAATACTGCTGATGCTTTTACCGGCAACTAAGATGGCATCTGTACAGGTTTCACTACAGAAATTACTTGCGCCAAGTACGAGTGATACATTCCTGTGTCAAAAAAATCACCTATTGCCATTAGCGAACGTTGTGCGGAATGTGAGCTGGGAAAATTAATCTAGATTGCCACTTACACACAAAAATCTGGAAGCTTTTAAATGAGAATCGTAGTGCCATAGCAATCCATTGCACATATTGCATTCAAATTATAGCGCGGCGAGCAGGGCTATTTGGTAAAAAAAAAATTGACTACCCTCGTTTTTTACGAGTCAGTTATGCTGAACGTCGGTTTTATCTGTAATGCAATGATACATTTGGTGGTAAATCGGATCGAGTTTCTCTGTGGCATACCGCTTCATTCAGCTTTGCCCTAAATTAAGTAATCAGCCCTACGATTCCGTACTTTCTGCAGATTGAGGTTAATTCATAACATATACCGTAATGTCATTGTAACCTGAGGAAGCTGTCTCTTAGTATTTAGTGTTTGCTTACCGCTTTCCTTATATAGAGATCCGAAAGCTTCTGACGTCATTAGAGCCATTAAGATTCGTCAATAGGGTTATATTCTCTTTCCTGCCCCTAGCCTTACCCATACTTTGCAGTTGCATATCTTGATATCTGCCTAGCGTGGAGGATCTTTTGGGCCACCACGCACACAAACCGAGATTTAACTCTACAACGTAGCATCCCTGCTGAATATTCGTAAGAGGCTTATACAAACAAAATTTGACTGTAATACTGGCTGACAAAAAATGAATTCTTCTATACTTTAGTGGCAGACTGTAATTCTGTTGCTACTGCTGCAGAACATCTCATGTATTGCACTCTTAGGTCTTGCTCTCTAAAATGGACCTGCCTGAGTGTGCTGCTACCAATGTCGGCACCCCCTTGGAATGTTTGCTTGAGTGAATCCCTGTGGAGTGGAATCACATCAGGAGGTTCAACACATGACAAGTGTGCCGCTGCAAATAATGATTGGACTTGCCGCCGCTATTTCCATGCGCCTTGAAGCTGCATTCAGGTGCTAGAGCTTGCGGCTACATCTATCTAGTTGGGAATGCGGAGCGGTTTCAACGAGCCGATTTGCTGCGATTATCAATAGTAGCACGAGCCCTCGACGAGCCAGTTTGCCGCCCTCATCGAGCCAATTTGCTGTGATCATCAATAGTAGGATTTTCATGAGAAGCCAGCCGTACTTTTAAAGATTGCAACATCTTCAGAACGTGGAAAGTTCTCGATTTTGAATAAGATGACTCAGCGATTATTATTTTGTTCCTGTATACTTTATTCCAATTGCATTCGATGCACTGATTGCTAACTTTTACCTGTAATAACACCTCTTTGTTCGGCGTTAGTCATGTAGCTGCACATGCGATACTACGCTTATCGCACTCGTTTTGTGCGGGATAATGTAATAGCTTTAATTCTACCCCTAATTCAGAGGCTTATAAGCATTGATGTAGCTATTTTCATTAATGAAATGTGTGGGTTTTTTGAAGGTTTCCTAACTTTGTTGTGTATCACTCTTTCTTTTTTGTTGGTTCCGCTTGAATGTACCCTCTCCCAGGGGGAGTTAAAAAGGGAGAATATTGATTTTGTTAGTAGCTCTCATTCAGCTGGTTTTAGTAAGGTGCGTACATCTTATAAGCCTCCGGGAGATTTCAAGTTATTAGGCTACATTAATCTCAATTTTCCTCCTCGTGGGAAGCACGAAGATATATTGTCTCGCTTAATTCCAAAAAAAGTCAACGGCACTGACAGTACATTTCAGGTGAAGAAATTTGGTCGCTTGTGCACATTATAGAATATTGCAGGTTTATTTTAATTGGTGGAGGTGCTCCTTCAAAATCTTTGTGATACTATAATGTCATGCTACTATCTGCTTGCAGAGTGAGACGAAACAGTGTATCTTGCTGTTTGGAAGACTTGCTGAGGTATTTAATGTAGAATGTTGTAGAGTTAAAGTTTTGCAAACAATTTACACTCTTTTTAGGAAAGATATTTGTATTCGTCTTTTCATGAACTCAGGAACTTTATCCTAGCACCCCCGAGCAATTCAAAGGGAGTGTTGAGCCTTATGCCTATGTCTTAAGCGGTAATCTAAAAATTCATGAAGGTTGCGAAGTATCCCCAGAAATTAGTTTTTTTGTGTGTTTCAGACGATGCTAAATCCTACGACCATAAAAACATCGCTGCAGGAATCAGCAAGTTGGACAAGCTCTTTCCACTAGATACGGCTACCCAGAAGATAACCAGGCTTCAGTTACATGTTAGTTTATTTCCTAGGTGCTTTTATTGTCTGATATTTGACCTCTACGTTTTCATCATAAATGAGAGATATTACGTACTAAAATTTTTTTTTCAGTCTCGCGTTCAATCATTACCGTTCAAATGGCCATTGTACGGAAACCTAACGGTTGCTTGTTCAGAATTCTACAACCGTTTGATCGAGCAATGCCTCCAGGTGAGATATGACGGACTTAGCATTGTCTTTTGCGCCCACTCTTCGGAAATTTGATATTTCACATACTGGTATTGCATTCAAAACTTGTGAAGCACTTTTATGCCTTCAGGAAAATTTATACAGTGCACTGCCTTCCAAGGGTATTGCAGATCAGCTTAAGCAAATCATCTTGCTTCTACGTAAAGAAAAGGAGGAATTTTCAATGCTTAGGCTTCAAAAAACTGAATTTAATAATTATTCCAATTGCCGATCAATGGTCCATAAAATGTGTCAACAAGAAAAAATAACGAGGCGAGTTGTATATTATAGGCTTGTTGCAAGGTATTAGAAGATCCAAAAAATTTGATATGTTTTTTAATCTTCAGAGATATTATAGATGCCTTTTTGGACGTGCTGTTTCAAGATTCTTCAAAGTGCTGCTTTTCGAGGTCTGAATTTAAGCAAAGTCTTGTGAAATGGGATGGTTATTTGTCAAATGGTAAGGATTTGATTACCCTTTTCGTACGCTTTGTACCCATTCTTGACGGGCCTTTTTTTGCAGGAGGTGTAACGTTTGAAAGCTTTTCCGGTCTTGTCAATGAAAGGCTGCGTCACCTACAAAGGTCCCGCAAGTCTCCTACTATTCGAAATACTAAGGCACTACGAAAGAACGATGGGCTTTTATCATGGATATTTCATAGTTCTTAAATTTCTAAAGGCAGGTTAAAAGAATTAAAAAGATTTGATAAAGGCGTTATTTACGCTTTTAACTAATAGGTTAAATCTTATCGCGTTTCCCGTGTTTAATGTGAAGCCATAGCTTGCCTACATTTGAAATGAGCGTTTTTAGCTTTTTCGTATATGATACTTGCTTAAATGCTCTCCTTGTGAAATCAAATTTTCTTCTCAGACGAAAAATCCCATCAGAAATATCAGCATTACAGCTAAGATTGGAAAAATAATAACGAGATAAATCCAAGTAAATAATCCTGCGTGTACTACTCCTTTTGAGTTATGCGGTTTGGGCAACAGGGCGAAGTCAGCTTTTGGGCTAAGTAATCCTTTGCATGATGACCTATTTTTCACGATTTGCTTAGGAATAGCATGCTGCTGTGATTTTTCTCTGTTCCTGCTAATGGCGCGCATCTTATTTTTCTGTGTTTGTTGTTCATTAGAAGTATTTGATCCTTTCACGGTTTTCCTAAGTCTAGTATCTTGCTTGCTTCGCCAAGTTTTCCATGTTTTAATATTTTCAGTGGAAGGAACCTTGCCTGCCGTTAACATTTGGTGAAACTAATAGGCTATATATTGTTATAATTTTTTTACCGTTGAGAGGATACTTGTGGTTTAGTTGTATTCCCAGCACAGCTGAAAATCACGTAGTATTTTTTGCCGCTGCAATGTGTCCTTGTGTGTTTGGTTTTCATTTGATGTGCTACAAATTTTCTAGTGATTGTTTTGTTGCTTAAAGATGTTATTAGCATTTGAAATGGCAAAACTTGTTTATTCTAATAATCTCGTAGTTTTGGTATGCTTGTGTGTATAGCTGATTTTAACAAGTGAATCAAGATGGTTTCGCTGCGTTATTACTATGAAAGTTGGGAGCCACTTGAGTATTCCGGAGGTAACCAGGATAGTTTCTTGATTGAAAATTTTGTGGCGGAATATTTCTTTCGATGTCTACGGTAGGATCTGAAGAAGCGAGTGTATTTTACTGTGAAATTCTTACATACAAAGAAATCAAGCGGCTTTGTTACATTCAAGAATTCATTCTTCTCTAATACGATGTTATGCCTTTTGGCATAATTATTTCAAATTTTAGGTCAATTTAGTTTAAATCTTTTGTTAGTTTAAGAGCTATATATTTATATATGAAACCTTACTGTTATATTCCCCTGGAGACTTTATTGCTGCAAAAGACGATTATTTTTAGTTTATTTTTGATTACCTAAAGATGTAAAGCGACGGGCTAGGTCGTTGGCTTACCGTCGGTGCTAGCAACTGCAATGGCCACAATCCCTTGAACCAATCGTGTTATGGCCCCCAAATTCAGGTGTATTTTTATCTGTTTTTACGGAGGATGTTAACTTTGATGAATTTGTTAATTTGTTTACGTACCATAATTGTGGAAAAATTAATTCTTCTCCTTTAAGACTGTTAAAAGCTGGGTGTGGCAAAAAAGTTTGCTTTAGAAATTATAGTGCTGGAGATACTGTTACGCACAATCTTTGAACGGAAATAGAATTGACGCTTAGGTCGCTTGTCTCGTGATAGATTTCATGGCATCTCCGAGAATCCACTATTATTTGAATGCCTTTATGCTGTCTGTAAAATGAAAATTGCGTAAAAATTGTCTGAAATATGGAGTAGCCTGTTAAAAATAAGATCTCTTATCTTTGTTTCGACTGCTTGGTCATTAAATTGCATGCTTAGCGATTGTAGGCATGTTTTTGGCCCCCTGAAATATCACTGCATTACCTAGCCTAATTAGTGAACTCAAAGCTTATTCCTGCGAAGCATAACTTCGTAGAGGAAGTTTGCTACTTAGAATAAGGAGCCACGAGATGAAAAGCAGTGGCACGTGCCGCTCACGTCCTAACGAAGTATATTTTCTTATGCCCATTTAACTTGGCGAAAATATCGTTAAGTATGAATTAGTGACTTGTGCGTGAATTGTTAATTATGTTATATGGTATAACTGACCGCTGGAACACGCGAGGCGTTAGAGCACCGATATAGCTACTAATTTCAAGCCCCCTTAACCAAGAGGCGAGATTTGAATTGCTACAAAAAAGTGGCAATACTTTGCAGTGGTGCGTGCATGACACGCTATATCGGATTTTTATGCTAGTCCGCGCTGGGGAGCTTTGGCGCATAAAATTCGAAAGTTCTTGATAGCGGACGAATAAAGTTCATGCAGTAGGTAGGGAAAGCCGCATTCTACATCCTATGCATTTATAGGCTATAGATTACCGCGAGCTGCGGAGTTTCCAAGCTTGAAACAACCAAGTAGATTGTGTTTTTTATTACATGAAGTTGTATTGAAATACTATTATATTACAATTTTAGCGTAAGGCAAACTTTTGCTGATTCCACCGAATATACAGAGGAGTGTATATACATCACCTCGACTTCGAACTCAAAACATCATCCTTGCTTGCTATATCATGCCAACTTCAATAATGGCGCGCGACAAAACTTTGATAGTTGATTCCATCACAAGACCATTTACTATATTTAACTTTGCAAAAGTGACAATAAGCACGTGCAATTCTGGTGTGGTACCTGCGCTTAACGCGAACGTGGATGTAGTAATGTGCTTCTAGGCTTTCTGCTTATGCAAGGCTATACAAGCTGGTCCGGGTAATGATTACCTCCTGGTTTAGAGGCTGAACAAATGAAAAAAAATATGTATAACGCACGTATGACTATATCCTCCGCACAATGATAGCTTGAGTAGCACGTGGGTACAACTTTTCAGTGGTTGGTGACCCCAATTTAAAGCCTAGAAAACACGACGCACATCACTTGCTGCGGAGCGCATTCCGAAAAAAGGTTAATTCTTACGCGACCCTTGGGTTCTAGTACTGACAAATTTAGTCTTGCCAACTGTACTGTGTATTGCGCTCATATTAAAAGAGGCTCACTAAATTGCAATCCTACTGCACGCGAATGCCTATGTTATGTGTGAATTCGGAAGCAAACAGCCTCAAGGCCTTGGACGCAATTATGAATTAACTGGAAGATGCGGATGCATTTTGAACATCACTGGTCTGGAAAATGCTTAGCCCAAGTTTCTTGGGATAGCAATATTGTACACTGAATATGATTATCCTAACTTTCTTTACAGCTCAAATTTCAGAGTGACCATAGGGGTTAACTCAGCTAATGTGTTGCTTAGTCTTGAGAACGACTTTAGGATGCTGCATTGTTTTAGGTCATGCTTACATATCCTTTCTTTTTTACCCAACTTAAGTTAGGGATGGAGTACCGCTACTAGGTGCGTTAGCAATGAGTCGTGAGTGGCAGATGAATACATTTAAAACTAGGGAATATGACAAAAAAAGGATGTGATAGCGGTTTGTAGAAGCGATTAAAAGTTGGTGAAATATTCAGATTCGGGGGTCCCTAGCCTCCTTCTTTGCGTGTTGTAAAAATATATCACCATGCCTTGACGTAGAGTAAAAATGGCATGTGCAGGATAGTCCATTCCTGCAGTATATCACACATGATCGATTTGTGTTTAATTTTGTATAATCTATAAGTAGCGAATATGGAGCTGGGCAATGAAAGACTAATCCCGATGGAAAGATTGTGCTATCGTTTGTATATAAGCTTCCCTCTAGAGTTTGTTAAAAATTCAATATAGTTGAAAAAGGAGTTCACATATATATTATATGGAAGGCAGTGTAATTTTGCATTCATAATGCTCACTTCGGCAAGAAGACAAATCTGGTGTCCGCAAATGGGACTAATGGGTTGGATGAAACGGCACGTGAAGTTCTACTAAGTCCTTTGTAAGCTTGTAAAGTCTGGTTAGAAAGTTTGCACCACGGGAAGCCAGCGCTTAAGGCTGGGTCGTGAAGAAACCCAAGAACACGCCGATTCGGGTCAGATGGACTACCGCTATCACGATCAGCCTACGCGTGAGATACGCTAGGGAACAGCGCAGTTTATGGAGCAACTTGAAGAATTCGATCAGTACGGCACACCTCCAGGATGTTAGCGTTAGGCAAGCTTCAAGTGGGTTCCGCTGTTCATCCCGGTTCGTGGATAGAGAGCTATAAAAAAATGCACTGCATTCGAAAATTCTATGGCAATTTTCTTAGTGTTTGAGTCATAGTTGAGAAACGGTGAAATTTATAAGACCCCTTTCGGATAGTTGATGCATTGAATCTTACTGAGACCCTGTCCAAGAAAAGTTGACATTGTTGTACTGGCTAAATTTTGACCAATTCTTAGCGGGAACAAAGCGTGCACAAATAGTGTTTCTCGGTTGCTTTTTTTTGAAGGTATATCATCCGCCTCAATGGATCCTTCGAGGAAGAGGGTATTGCTGAAGGTGGTTGTGCTAGGAGACAGCGGGTTAGAAGTTATTCAAGCAAGCTATTTTAAGTTTGAAAAAATATACTGAGGCACTCCGGAAGAATTTGCCGTAAACTTTGACGCATGTTATTTGAGGTTTTATTTTATTTTGTCCCCCAGATTTGTCTAAATTGAACTTACACTCTCCGGCAGTCTATTTTTTTGGGGAATGTACCACCCGTTTGTTGCTACTTTCGCTGGGCTACTTTTTCGTACTTTCGTGTGGGTTTTACTTTTTTGGGCTGTTGGTGGGGGCGATAATTCTGCAAATCAAATGACTCTTCGTGCGGTCCCGCAAGGTTCGTATGCTTCTCATAGAGCGTTTGGAAGTCACGGAAAAATTACGGCTTGTTGGCATGGGGCTTGGTTTCGCTTATTCATCAATTTACTGAGTATAAAACTTTGCATAAGTTGAAGCTATATGATGTGCATTGTATTTATTTTTTCATATGCTACTTCCTGACATGTTTTAGGAGAGTAGTTGGTGTGTACTCCAGATAATGATTTCGCTCATAGTGTGCTTGAAATCAATTTTTTTTTTTTCTACCAATTGATGCAATGCAGTGTTGGAAAGACTTCGTTGATGCACAGATATGTCAACCGGAAGTTCACGAACCAATACAGGGCTACAAGTGAGTTTAAGTTATCATAAATTTTATGCAATTAGCTTTCCAAGTCTGCATTCTTCAATATTGAGGCATGCTTTTTGTTTTTGCTTTGAGATTATTTTGATGGTTTTCATTTTGCTTCGAGTTTATGTTTCTCTCTCTAATTATCGTTGAGCACTTGGTTATGATGCTCATAAAATTATTAGCGATAAAATTTTAACGGGTAGTTTTAAATTAGACAGGGCTTTCAAGGTTTTTTATGACATAGTCCATTGCGATAAGTTTTGCAAGGCTTCTTTCAGCTCTGCTACGAAAATAAATAGATTAAGGATGAATTTTTAAGTCTTTTTTCCTCCTAGTGAGATATGTTATTCGAATTTTTGAAATGAACTACATTCTTTCCGCTTAATTGCAAGATTACTCAGCCATGGCATTACCTTGGATAGATTACATTAATTTCAACTCAAGGCTAAATATGTCCTTTTTAATAAATTTTGCAGTTGGGGCTGATTTCTTGACCAAGAATGTGGTTGTAGACGGAAGAGAAGTTACAATGCAGGTTAGAAAAATCTGAATCATGCTTTGGTGCTTGTCCCATTGAAAGGTCTTATAATCTGTGACCTGTTGTGCATTAAATACTTTAGACGCTGAAAATTGCTGTGGTACACTATGTTTATACCAATCTGCTATGAAGTTTCGATTAATAATTAAGTAATGATGTACTTCCTTTGGGCACTCTCGCTTATAATTTGTGATATGAATACTGGACTCTTCGTAGTTTCAATTTTTCATATTTGTCGCAGATTTGGGACACTGCAGGGCAGGAGCGATTTCAAAGTTTGGGTGTCGCCTTTTACAGGGGAGCCGACTGTTGTGTGTTAGTATTTGATCTGACAAATCAAAAATCTTTTGAGTCTCTTGAATCATGGAGAGATGAGTTTCTTGCACAGGTTTGGTTCTTGTGTCTTATGTCATTATAAGTCGAAGTGACTGCATTTTTTCGTTATTTTTTTGTTCTAGAGCAAAGGTTTTTTAAGTTCTTTGATGCTGCTACTTACTCGAGCTTCGGCTGGTTTGATGAATCTTGTGTGAAATTGCAGGTAAATTCTGATTAGTCTGTTAAATTTTCGCCTATGCTCTCAGGGTAGTCCACAAAATCAGGATAACTTTCCATTTGTTGTTTTGGGAAATAAGCAGGATGAAGAGGCTAAGCGAAAGGTATTCATTGCTGCATCGTGGTGTTTTGTTTCAAGATGATTATTGGCTGCTTTATTCTGTTTCCTCAGCTCTTGTATGCGCTTTAAGGGCTTCAACTGCTCCAGATTATCGAATTCGTTTAAGGTGGAATGAATTATTCGAGAGAAGCTGAAAGTTTTTCCCGATTGGTGCACCACCCTTTTTTCGTCGAAATTGTTTGATGTTTTATGAATATTTTTATTGATGCTTCTACAAAAATAAATCAAAATTTGAATCACAAAATGTACTTTATAATCTTGTAGCTACTGCTGAAGCAGTTTTTACTTTGTAAATATCAGAATGAGTCGAAATGTTGATATCTTTTTGGTGAAAAAGGAGATAAAATTTCTCTTATTAAAATCCTTGATGGCATTTTCTAAATCTACGACAGTAATTTCAGGCCTTAATTTTTCGGTGAAAAAGGAGAAAATCTATCTATTCAATTCGGGCTGCTTATTGGTCGTGTCGTCAGAACTTTTTGCGAAAGAGTAGATATTTTTTTATAAGCCAAGTATCCTTGATCAGCTTCTTTCTTTTCGCTAATTTTTTTTATAAAAAAAGTATATCTTCAAGTCTCTAATCTATCCCCTGAAAGTCACTTCATCTTCGTAGCTAGTCGCACTCAAGGCCATGAATGAAAAGTGTGTGACGAACTATTCGTCGCACACAATAATTATATATAATTTGTGGCACGCTCTGTTCCAATTTGGCTTGTAGCTTGCCGCCTCCGGCAGCTTCTTTGCTAAGCTTTTGCAGTAGCTGCAATGTTTGAATATTTTTTGCTTGAATGTACTGTCTAGAAAGTCCCTAATTACACCAGTATATAAGCTCATTCAATATGAGGTTATAAACGATGCTCTCTTTACTGGCAGATGGAGATTTTAGGAAGTTATTAGTCTCGTGTATATACAGTGGTCAAAACTGAGTTTTTTTTACAACTGCATTTTTTTGTTTTGCCTGAGTGATACATGGCAATCTATCGTTTTATTTCGTTTTTTCCGACTTTAATAGTGCCTCTGGGAGTACCTATGCTTTAGCTGTGTGTGTAGAAATTTTTTTCCCTACTGCCTTGAAAAAAAATGTGATTCTCTTCATTGAGCTTGCATTTTCTATGATATGAATATAAATTCCGGCAAATCTTTTTTATACTGGCTTCAGGTAAGCACCGCGAGGGCTTCTACCTGGTGCAAAGCGAAGCAAAATATGCCTTACTTTGAATCGAGGTAATTTTTTTTATGAATTTGTTAACCTAGGTTCCTCCTCGGCAACGAGATTTTTCGCTTTTTTTTGGTACTAAAGCACTATTTTCCAGGTCGCTTACCACCCTCAAATTTTAGTATCTAAAACAGATTTAGACTGTATCTCAGAAAGGTTAAATGTTTTTGATAATATATATTTTGCATCGCTAGCAGCATTAGATTGTTTTATCAAATTAAAAGTTTTCTCAGGGTGAAAATTTATTTTCGTTGATTATGTTTAGTTCATCCCCCGTAAGCATTGTTATTCGTGATTTTCATTTTACTGCAGCCAGATAGCGTAGCTTCTGCACCAAGTAATTCTGCCTTTGCTCTGTTTTATATAAGTTTTAGTGGGTAGTTTTGCTAAGATATGCACTCGAGAGACTCATTAAAAAATTGTCTTTTGTTTTCAGCGCCAAGACAGATTTAAACGTCGACCATGCTTTCGAGGTTTGTGCCTAGCTATTTGGCATTTTTATCTATAAAAAATGGCAACTAAAATGACTCATTACATACATATAATTGGCTGTTACGCTTTGTTCTCAGGAAGTCATTAAGCAAGCCTTAGAACGGGAGAAGACAGGAGAAGACATGTAAAAAATATTTTGATCAGAACTTTCATTCGTGCAACTTATGCATATCATTGCCTGGCTTAGGGAAACCAATATTTCCTTTCTATAATATGCTTACAATTTCTACTTTATTTGTGACTGCATAGTCTCCATGAAGTTTTGATGCTATTGCATTGTTTCTTTGAGGTTTGCTTCAATATATATTATGAAAATTAATATATTCTTCTTTGAGTTTTTCTATGTAAACAGGTTTTTTTATGCTACTTCTTGGTTTAAGGCAGCTTTTATTTGAAGTTTAGGAGCCTGCTACTGTAGCTTTTATATTTCATTGACTAATCTTGTTGCAGAATTCTGATTTTTCAGATATTTACCGGAGACAATAAAAATAGCAGGAAATACCCCGGAAATGCAGACTATCACCCTTTCTAATCGCTGCTGTTCTTAGAGGCCTATAGTGCACGGTGTAGAATACCGCTTGCTTCCAGAGTAACTAACCTGCCTTGAATTCATATAAATATCATGAAGCATGTAGATTCTTGTAGCTTTCCAGGCATGGTAATACTCTGTATACCTTCCTGCTCATCTAATGAGAAATGTTGAGTAACCCTGCGTATTTGTGGGAGCTGTGCATCTCCGTCTCTTGAGTGTCCCAGCCAAACATTTCAGATATTATGCAACCATAAGGAACTTGGTCCAGAATTCAATGAAGGATTTCTTTATGAAGATCGTGGACTGAATCATGTTTTTACCTATGGATTCAGTTTTCTGATCTAAACACAAGAAACGTCTTCATTTTTTATGTGGTTTTCCTGCTGGGCCCTTGCTTTTTGCTGAAAATCGTGTTTTTTCCTTTGGCGGAGACCCCCAACAAAGTCTTTTATGATGAAATATTCGCAGAAAGTAGGCATAGAACCAGCAAGAATTGTTTTAAGTTTTTGCAATTAATCAAAAACTCTGTTTGCCTGGGAAAGCTGGATATTTTATTTTTTATGTTGAAGATTATTGCCGTATTTCGATATTTGTTTTGTTGGAAGACTCAAAACAGACTAATGATTGTGAAGTAAATTATTAAAATTTTTGTAGGGCATGAAATGATTGAAAGCCCTCTAACGAGAGGTTATAAAAGGGATGCTGAAAAATTTTTCAGGGTAAAAATTTCAAGGATTAGGCGGTGGACCCCCAAGGATATAGCGGGAAGCAGGCTTTGCCGCAGAGCTCCGATGGTAGCTGTAATCGTTTTACTTGTAGAAAATAATTCAAAACATGCCTCGTGTTGGAGTCGCGAATGGCAAATGCAACGAAGAATGTTGGGATCTATACAGATTGTGCAACTGTAGCAATTTTGGGCATGGAAATATTTCCACTGAGAAAATGCGCTGCCGGCAGGCAGCTAGTTTATCAAGCCTGGTATTTTTGCCTCCAGATAATATACGCCAATTGGGAATCAAGATTTTGATGTGCTGCGCTTGAGCGCCGCCAATGGAGGTCAATAGATTCCTACTGCGACAGTCTAAATGTTTTTTCGTACTTGCCTCAGCCCTGGCGGGGGTTGGACTCAAGCGATGTACCTGCGTGACAACGGTAAAGCTTTGTAATCAAAATTACCCTGCTCATTAGAACTAATAAAATATGAGGCATTTGGTGACATAAGAGCTAATACCAGTAATCTGAATGGCTAATGTGCCAGCAATACGCCTAGAATTAGGAATAAGTACTCCTCCCCCCAGCTACAGCGGTGAGGGTAAAATACCATCAGGTCTATGAAAAGTAACTTAAGTTTCCGACGATCGATTTAACTACTGATTGCTACTGAAAGGAAACATTCAATTTGCCCAATTTGATTTGCTAGTTGGAGGCATGGGAGGCAGTCTGGTACGGTCAGGCTGTTGCTTGCTAAGTTAGGGCAAGTCACATTCCATCAATCGATGAGACTCCACAAGGCAGCAATTCGCATCTGCAGCCGATATCTCACGGTGTATCCCTCTCCTTTCATATAGCTTCATGATTTACACAGCTTAAATTACTTCCCACATTGCCTCATGAATCATAAAGCCCGAGAACCGCCGGAATTGTCTAAGCTACTCCTTTTCCCGGCAGCAGGTGTCAAAACACAATAAAAAACGCGATAGCTCTACTACAGAAGAGAGCTATATGGTGGGTGCAGTGATTAAAGCTACGTATGGCAGTTAAGTTATACTGCGGAAGCATGCTATATGGTAGCTGCTATGCTTAAACTTGCATCTCCCAGTAATACTATACCATACACACAAGCTACATTTCAAGTACTAATATCTCCACCCATGTCTGTCGTTACGTGAAGCAGCAAAAAAAACAAGGCGCTGCCGCGCTTTGCCCTTAATAAATTGCGGGGCAGTTGATTTAACAAAAAGGCTTGATGCCTGATTGAGACGAAAATCCAATAGAAAGGACTACACAATTACCAATAATGAGCTTGGCAAAATACTGAGTGGCGCAAAGTATAACTTGCATACGGTCCAACAACTACTAATTTTGTGTACTCAGACTACATCTATCTCCCGCCGTGTTTAGCAGAAAGGGTGCCGTAAGCGCCAATGCTATTATTTTTAGGTACTAAACCCAGCTTAAAATACATAGCCAGAAAAATATCCCAAGGGGAGAGTAAAACTGTTGATTAACTCCTCATTCGAGGGTCGCAAAAAAGGGATTTTATACAGCTGGCAACTTGTAAGGAAGCGGAATACTAGTTACTGGTCAGTAATGCTAGTTTTCAGCGCGCTAAACAAGCTCTCAGCGCCAGAAGTTATCAAAGCATAAAAGATCATGAAAACCACAAAAAAGAGGCGCAAGAGCATGTAAAACCATTTAGTCAAACAAAAGCACATTTTCAAAACAATCCAAATTTCCGCGTTATCCCTCTAACTCCCCAAGAAGGGGCGCGCCAGGTATAATCTAGCTACATCTATATATATTGAGCTATATATCAACAAGATTTTTACTGAATTCGGGTTGAAAACAGCGCGTCATGATAGAGAAAAACAAGAGGCGTACCGTTTTTAATCTTAATAGATTAATTGAGATTTTTTAAGGAAATTAGGTTACCCAAGGGGTTGCAAAATATTTTTTAAACGGGCATCTAAAGAGACTGAAAAATTTTCAATAGCTCCGATATTCAGAGAGCTATCGTCATAGGAAGCTGCTCCATCGCCAAAAGTGATGCTTTCGTCATAGAAGGACCTCATTTCTTCAACTGAAGACAGGTATGGGCGAAAAAACCAAGACATGAAATTTTCTAGATATTTTTATTACTTTTCATTAAGGGAAGGTAAAGAGGGCAAAGGGGGTAAAAAACATAAAAAACCAAAAAACATAAAAAACCAAAAAACATAAAAAAACATAAAAAAACATAAAAAACGCACAAAATTTCCTCAAGCTAACCCGAGGAAATGCTAGCCAATTGCTTAAGAGACTCCAAAGATATATCGATATCATCGAGGCTGTGTAAGGAACTATGCAGCTGAGTTTCAAGCACACTTGTGAGTTGGCTCATCCTATCTGAAAATTGACTTTCAACCATTCCCTTGAACCATGGAGAATTATACATCGGTTGAATTTCTCTTAATTTCTTCAAGGAAGTCTCAAGCGTATGTGCAAACACCGGATTCTCCAAGAGATCACTAGTATCGGAAGTACCGTGCTGTGTTCTAACGGCTTGGTAAGATGAAGAGATTTCTGGGGACGGTGCTGCATCCCTGTGAGGATGCTGCGGTTGCATCGACAAAACATCATCCAGTGGCTCAGTTGTCGGAATCACTGCTGAAATCTCTAATTTTAGCGTAGGTTGCGTCTCATTATCAGTATTTTCTGTAGAATCTTTCTGCATAAGAGTTTCACCATCAATTTCAGGTAAGCGAGATAACTTCGCATCAATCGAGGTTTCAGCAGCAGAGACTGAGAAAAAAAAGGCAAATTTCAGCGTAAAACTGGCATTGTCTTCAGCGTGATGTGCTTCAAATTCTGCAGCTTTTCTAATGACTTTCGCAGCTGATATACACGCCTGCTAAAGTTTGAGTATATTGTGAAGAATAATTCTATTTATTAGAATCTTTTCCTGAACATGAAATATACATTACCTTTTTTAAAAACTAGATTTATTATATTTTCATAAACATTTCCTTTGAATAACATTTCAATCTATGAAAGTCTGCGGAAAATTTTCAAAAGGCAATGATGCATCGTATCACAGGGGAAGTATTTCATAATGATGCAAAAGATGAAGAATTAAACAGAAAATAGTGTGCTTTTCAGCAGAAGCAGCGGGGTTTTCAAAGAGGAATAATTTTCAAACAATAAAATGCATGAAAACTACAATCAGAGGTAGTAGAAAAGTCAAAAAAATATCACCTAAAATGAGAGACTACTACTAGAAACAATATATCACTTCTCTGCAAGAAAGCGCTATAAAACTAAGAGCAATGAATCTTCAACAAACAGCAAGTAACAAAAAATTAAAGCCTTCCATTTTGATTAAAATCACAGCAAAAGGCAAAGAAGAGGAGCTTTGGGCAAGCGATAGAGCATTTTATGTGCATCATCGAAGAAAGTGGGAAATGAGGCTACCTGATGTTATCTGGGAGTAAGATGCAGAACAAACTTTCGAGTCCTGAAAAAGACAGATTCCAGTATTAGTGCAATGAGCATCAGATGAAAGCCATTGATAGAGAAATATAAATAGGAAGAAACACACAGTTTATACAAGTTAAATACAGGAAGAAACCATTCAATTTTAAATGTGCTATAAATCCCTTTACTAGCGTAAGAAATGCATAAATTTGAGAGTTTTTTATTACTTCTACATCAGACTCCCTATTTAAAGCTTTTAGGAAAAATCACACCAACTCTAACAGCAGAGATACACACAGAAAAGGTGCAGCGTTTGAATCACAGAAAAAAATGCTCTTGAAGGATTTAAACACACAGAAAAGGTGAAACGTATCAAACCCAAACATACTTTTGACAGAGACACACACAAAACACATAAATAAATGCAAAAAATACTGCAAATGGGCTTGATAATTTCGGTGAAATGGAGTGGCAAGGGCACAAAGAGATATATGTATATATGAACATAGACTATTTTGAGCCTCTAACTGATGATACTAGAATATGTAGATTGATGAATATATGATTAATACAACGTACTAAACCATGAAATCCTTCAGAATCCCCTCAATAAATGTCAGTGATAATATTAGGAATTTCAGGAAATATTCGTTAGATTTATGATCTTCGACCACCCAGATTCTACTAAAGATAGAGAGTTCTCTAAAAGACTACACTCGCCAATCACTATTCATGCTCTTGGAATCTCTTTTTTCAAAAATATCTCCCAACAAGAATCATTAACACACAAACCCATTACGAGAGCATTGTGGGAAATAGAACTCCCGTAAAAAAACCAGCGCATTGAACTGTGTGTGCAAGTTGCAATATAGGGTTGACTTACAGGTCCAAGAATCTGCGATGAACTAGCTTGAGAAACCTTTGGAATGTGTGCTTCTTTTTTATCAGAAAAAAGTTTTTGAAGATCGTTACTACCCAACGTTGCTTGAGGGGATGAAATACTGCTCGTATCAACAATAGTACTGGTAACATCACTAGCAGAACTTGAAGGAGATTGAATAGCTACTAAACGATCGGTTGTGCCCGAGGATTCATCCATTCGTGTAACCTGCGAAAAAATTGAGAGATGGGAATTTAATTTGATGTTTTTGTAGTCATCAAAAGGGTAAATCAGGGGGGGTAAATGACTGATTAAACCTTCAACTCAGAAACATAATCAATGACTTTCTCTTCACATTGTGTGTTAATGGGAAATAAAAGCAAAGAGACATCAGTCCACTAAGTGGATTTAGTCCTTTTCTTCTTCACATACATCTACTCGCCTAACTTATCAACATCTAAAATATAAGATAAAAAACATTTCCACACACAACAGCAACTGCGATTTCAAAAAAATCAAAACCAAAGCCAATTATATACAGCAATCAGGGAAGTCAAAGATTAAATATAGAATTGAATGTTTTGGATAAGGCATCAGCTCTATGAGGAGTTTATACGTGCTTGTTTGTGTGTGTGTGCATGTGTGTACGTCAGTGTGCGTATGTGCTTTTGTTTGTGTGCGCATGCGTGTGTGCCCGTTTGTGTACGTCAGTGTGCGTATGTGTGTGATGTCGCTCTTCCCCCCCATAAAATGCTCCTCAATAGCTTAATGGAAAAATCAAGTAATAGTATAGCATTCACCCCAATATATATACTTTGAATATGAAGTAGAAACTCCAGAAACATCCAGAAAATAACATCGTGAAGATTACATAAGTTTACGCACACAACGTCAAGACAAAATAGACAGACCTGCTGACTAATCACATCTTTGGCCTTGGGAACTGCTTTCGCATATGTTGAGCGTTTGCTACTTGGAGCAGCTGTCACACTGCCTAATTTCTTCTTCATCTCTAACTTCTTCTTCATAACTTGTTCAAACGAAAGAGGGGCATCGAAATCAACTTCACTCGATTTACGCGGGAAAGTAGAATTGTCTAGAGCCTAGAAGTATACAGCTATGTGTAGGCAAAAAGGTAGGCGAGAACAGAAGAAATTCCATGCCATCTAGGCAGGAGTACTTGAAAAAAAATGATTTTCTAATTCTTTCGTGAATTTGCGTGCAATAAAGAAGATTTTATCATGTGATAATAGCAGGAAAGTTAATCTCAAAGCACAATCTGCAGTCAAAATTGCAAGTTCATTAAGCTTGAGAGAATGCAGTAAAATAGGAAAACGAAGTGATACAAAAAGGAGTTAAAAATCGGGTAAAAGAAGGGGATATACAGGTTTTTGTATGGAGATTTAACTCCCAGGGACAGAGAAATTACATCATAATATCTTGTGAAGATAAAGTGTTGTAAAGGTAAGTGAAGCATCTCAAAAGGCTGGGAAATCACATGTTGAAGACAGAAAAATCAAGCCTTTGAAACGAGGTAAAAAACCAATACGGCGAGAAATGAAAACGCACACAAGAAGGAAGAAAGGAAAGGCATAGAAGAATAAAAAAGGGAAAGGCATAGAAGCAGAATGAAAGGCACACACACACAAGCATGAAAAAGGCAAGCACACATTCAGGAAAAATTAAAACACACACACACCGAAGCAGAAAAAAGGCAAACCCGCACACTCAGAAAGGAAAAACATACACCGAAGCAGAAAAAAGGCAAATCCACACACAGACAAGGCCCAAAATTTCACTCTCTCACCCGATACTTTTTCAAAGATGTCGTAGTACTAGAAAAATCACTGGCCCTAGGGGCAGGAGTAGTTGCCACAGAAACTACACTAGATAAATTCGGAGCAGCTCCAGAGGTATTAGCCGGTCCCTGGCCACTACCTACAGACATCTCAGGACTGCTCAATCCGGTAGTAACAGCACCGGTATTAAAAACATCAGGAGAGTGAATGTTCGACGCGAAAGCTCTCGAACTAGAAGCCTCTGAAGATGTTTGCTGAGGCATTTTAGGGTGCCTTAAAACAGCTTTTTCTCTACTATAGTCATTTGAAGAATGGCTAGAAACTGAGCCAGGAATAACGGAAGGTGCTACTTTCAACATCTGGCGATGTATACGGGAAGGATCTAATGCTTGGCCTACCAATGGGCGGCTCTTCATGAATTCTGCTGATGTTCTAGGGGGGAATCTGTTTGGTGGAAACTTGCTTGATTGTTTGGTAGAAAATGATGGGGGGGTAACAGCAGCAACATTCCCAGTTGGGGATTGGGCAATTCCACTGGAGGAGCCTCTCAACGGAGAAGCACGATTTCCTTGCTGGGAAGCCTGTGAATACATGTATGTTCTCTGTGTGCTTGCGTCCAGACTAGATTGTTGCTCAGCTTGGGATGCTGGCGTTCGTAAAGGAAATGATGAAGGCGAAACTGCGGGTGCTGACTTGGCGACTGTCTCCCAATTTTCAGGAGGCTGACGACTTGGTGCAGGAGAAAGAAAGGGGGGCTCGCCAGTAGCCCAAGTTTTTACTGGTTGGTGTGATTTAACAGACGTAGACTCACTCTTCAATTTCATCTTTAAAGCTGCTAATCTTGCTTGCTTTGAGGCCCCAAAATCAAGTTCATTTTCTTCTTTGGGGGGGGCTTTTGGGAGATTCTGGATTGCTGATTTCGGCTAAAATTCCGGAAGATGAGGGGATAATCGGCATTTTTGAATGAAAGTGTGGTAAATTGGGGGGAAAAAAGAGGGAAAAGGTTGAAGATGAGGGGGAAATAGGCATTTTTGAATGAAAGTGCGGTAAAGTGGGGGCACAAACACAAAAAACACACCTGAAGCTTGCAAAAATGCATGTAAATCTAATTTAAGGGATTTCAGATGAAGATGAGCCTTAATTTACACAAAAACTCTAAAAGAAAAAGATCCTATTGAGCGCATGAGAAAAACTTGTTGCACACACACACTAAAGAGTTCTCTCACTTGCATAGGTTGAGCCATATATGATATTCCAGTTGAAACAGGCCGATGAGAAATCCAACCATCGGTAGGAACTTTGGGAGAAAGAATTGCTCCCATTGCATAAGGCGGCTCACGATGAACGGGGGATTCTTTTGACTGTGTGTCTATACCGCCATACAATGCAGGACCAGGAGGAGATGGCCTGCTTGACATTGCCTTTAAAGGCAGCTTTAAAGCTGCTTTACCTCCGTAGAAGAGGGAATTTTCAATTAGATTTGTAGACAAGGGCCTTGCTTTCGGTATACCAGGAGGATAAGGAGGCCGAGGCCCACCTGGTCCTCTGGAAGGATATCCACTACCGGACATCTTTACAAACTTGTTATTGGAATCTTAAAGCTGAAGAAGATGGAGCAAATTAGAAAGAAGAAAGCATCAAATAAACAGAGCTCAACAGCCGCTATATTGATGAGCAGTTTATATATCCACACCAAACAACTTAAACTTATACATTGAACACATACTACTGCTCATAATGAAGAAGGACATCGTTTCTGGATATGTATATTTGAAGATTTCACCCGCTTTTGATGGATTATACATACTTGAATATTTCACTGGTTTTTGATGGTTTCTATGTATTTCACGATTTCACTCGCCTTTGATAAATTCCTTAAGAGATAACGGTAACGAGTGATTAGCCATCAAAATTTTGAAGAAATATGATCCAGCCATAAATTCATGAAAATCCCCAGAGATTTCATTATAGGCAAACTCGTGCAAATTGAAGAATCACACACTATTCTTAGCAGTTCTGGGAAATAGATGAATTTGTATAAAAAAAAATCAATTTTAACAATTTGAGGAAGAGGATCGCATGCAGAGAAGCAGAGGAAGCTACCACATCCATTGGCAAAAATGCCTCAGCTTAACAGAGCTCAGAGAAGTTCCGTTCCTATTCATAAAATATCTAAAATGTTCCCTCCCTCTTCATAAAATATCTAACAGTCTAAGATTATCCCAAAGATGTTAAACTCACCATATTTCATAGCAACGCTCAGAGAAGTTCCCTCCCTCTTCATAAAACATTTAAAAGTTCAATATTATTGCAAAAATGCTAAACACAATGAAATTTGAAATTCTCCACGAAACCAAAAGAGGAGCATTCTAAAGGGGGGGGAGGAATGAAAAATACTAGGCTGTCGGTAGCCCAGAATTTGTGTGTAGAGAGTTTCTCGCTACTCGCGGCTGCGTGTGTCTACTAGCTATTGATGATGTGAATCTACAAAATAGCAATCGCTAAGATAAAGTCAACTTTCTCTAACTCTGTAGGTATCTACATATGTTGCTCATTGTAGAGTGTAGGGGTAGAGGGTAAATTAGCACGAGAGTAGGGGATGAACTAGAGAGAGTTAGAGAGAATAGACGCTGAATTACAGGGATAATAGAGGGAGAGTTACAGGAAATGCAGCGAAAGCTACACAGAATACGAGCAGAACTAGAGAGAATCCGGCGAGAGTTAGAGAGAATAAACGGAAAACTAGAGGGAATCTAGCGAGAACTAGAGAGAATAAGAGTAGAACTACAGAAAATCCAGGCGGAACTAGAGGGAATCCAGCGAGAACTAGAGGGAGTCTAGTGGGATCTACACAGAATAAGAGTAGAACTAGAGAGAATCGAGCGAGATCTACGCCGAGCAAACCAGATCCATACAAAATAAAGAAGAAATCTAAAGCAATGAGAGAAATAGTAGTAAAATAGCTGCTTTTTTTTCAACTATATTCCCTCCAGTAATGACAGAGCTGTTACATCTCTAAACGTGCATGGCTACACGTCATCGCCAGTGTGTGTGTGGCACCTCCTAGTACTGAGCGCCCAGAAAATGCCTAAATTTGGAATACTTCGTCGCACAGGAGGAAAAAAAGAGATTTTCCTTGGAGTTACCTGCTCTTTAACGATATTTGTGTAGTAAAAAATGTGTGAATTTAAGCGGATGTAAATCAAGTTTTTTGATGTTTTTAAGTTTCAAAAGTTAATCGCTGACAATGTTTAATCTTTTTATGAAAGAAAAAGGAGAAGTGGCAGGAAATAATTTAATAAATTGGATGTTTCTCACGCACGCACGATACTTGGAGAGGACCGAAGATTTTACTTGTGATGTGCTTGAATTCTTTGTTGGAGGAGGTAGGTGATGACTGATGATTAGCAATATACACATGCACACGCACTCACAGAGAGAGGAGATATCTCATTTCTACTAGTTTACCAACCTTCTTCGAGACCCCCTATAATGCACCAGTGCACACACACACGAAATATCTCGTTTCCATTGGAGAACCTTTTGCTGAGATCCTCTATGACGCATCAGCACACACACACGCACAGGAAATATCTCATTTCCATTGAAGAACCTTCCCTGAGATCCTCTATGATACACCAGCACAGACACAAAATATCTCATTTGTATTGGAGTACCTTCCATTAGATCCCTCTACTCCACCAGTGCACACACAGCATATCATTCCCACTAGTTTTTACCAAACTTCTTCAAGCTCCTCTATCAAGACGATACTGCCTCTTTGACTCAATTAAAGTGACTTTTGCTGACTCATGAGGAACTAAAAAGAGTGGAAAATCAATCCACAGCTTGAAGGAAGAGTTTTTCAGCCATTCAATGGAGACTCATAGATCAGGATTGTCCAAATTACAGGTGATTTTACCGCTTCATAAAGCTTTTGCGTTGCTGCCTGATTCTGTATTTTTCAAGTGTCTATCTGCATCTCTTCCAAGCGCTTTATCTCGTTTCAAAGTGCATGAAGAAGTGAACTGCCTTTGCGTTAACGTAGTTTCTGTCTTCAAAAAGATGAATTTTCCTTGTAAATCCCATTGATTTGCACTCAATTTTTGGATATAAAGAAGCAGAATTGGTGTGTAGTAATTCTGCAAAGTTTGAAAAGATGATTTTATCTAGCGTGAAATATATCTCAATAAGATGGAATGAAGAAGGGAAAACTCAGGAATTGATCGGTGTGTTTTTTCATCCTTTAAGTGATGTGTATTGAGACATAAAAGTGTTTTTTGACACTTGTTTTTTACCTATTAGAATCAACAGAAACTAGCTGTTTTCCTGGTTTTTGGGTGAAAATTGGGTGTGTCTACGCATTTTGTGCTGGTAGAGTTGCAGATTAGTCTTATCACTTGAGAGTAGCCCTGTATCTTCTAGGGGGGCTGAGATATAGAAGTGGGTGCGTTTGCTTGCCTTTGAAAGGGGAGGCTATTGAGTGGTAAGGTGTGTGTGGGAATGCATATTGACTAGCAGTGCATCTTCGATAGCCAGGTGTGTATGGGAATGAGTATTGACTAGCAGTAAATCTTCAATCGGCAATGCGTACATGATTACTCTGACTTACGCACCTTAACCTAGTTTACTGTGTGTGCTGCTTTCTCTTTGGCTGAGGCAGCTTTTTGCTCTTTTCTTGGTTTTTCATTGTTTGACTTGTGGAACACACTACTGTTGATATAATCTCTGAATAGCATAAAAATTTAAAGCCTTTTCTTGTTTAGGAAATTTCAATCTACAAAGAGCTACCCTTCCTATAGAACCATTTCTGGGTTTTTTTGCAGTAATTTCTTCATGAAGATGATGATTTTTATCTTCAAATACAATTGTACACTTTGAACCTTTTTTTATTGCCTAGTGTAATGCAGTGTGCTAGAAGGCGAATGAGTGTGCAAAAATATAATGAACTCATCGATTTACAGCGCCAAATTTCTTTATTTGCTTTTTCAAAAGGTAGTTTTTACTCAAATTTTCTGTGAAGAAGCGAATTTTTTAAGGTAAAACTTCCGGGTTTTCAAAGTTTTTGGACCATTTTCAAGGATATTTGTCCGTAGCCAATTCGCGTTTTGTTGAAGAAATTTTAAGTGGTTTCTCTTGTAGAGTAGTGTGGCTTGGTTTTTTGATGAATTTAGGCAAAAAACTGCTTTATTTAGCAGAAAATGTTTTTTATTAGTTCAATTTTGGGGAAAATCTACAACCTAGATGAATATCTTGATTGTCGATTATAGAGGGAAGCAAGAAAGCGGATTGATAGTTTTATCATAGAGTCGCTTTTTAGGATAATATTTGAATCATATGGGTGATGCTATGGGTGATAATTTCGAGAATCTTGCTCTATATTAGACTCTTTATCAAGTGCTTTTTGTTAGACTTGTGTGTGTTAAAAACATCGTTTCTTCAAGCCTTTTTCTCTATTTCATCATGTTTAACGCTTATATGCAGCGAAAAAAAATATTATTGGATGCTAACAAATGGGAATAAACTTGATCTTCAAATATTCTTTCTGTTACATCTTTTCCTACACTTTTTTACAGCAAACACCCTATATTACTGGATGCTAACAAATGGGAATAAACTTGATCTGAAGCGAATCTTATCAAAATTCGGTTGAATTTA
The DNA here is from genome assembly GCA_015657535.1 of Nephromyces sp. MM_2019. Taxonomy (NCBI): domain Eukaryota; phylum Apicomplexa; class Aconoidasida; order Nephromycida; genus Nephromyces; species Nephromyces sp. MM_2019. The sequence continues at coordinate 5,733 of JADHZB010000196.1, read as the reverse complement.
TCTTCTTTGATTCGCAAAAAAATGAACAGTTACCATTCTAACGGCAATTATTGGCAGTATGATGAAAACTCAGATATTGTCAGTACTGGAGGGAGGACTACTGCCCGAGAAGAAGTACTCAGAAAACCTTTTTCATGCACACACATCGGTAGTAACAAGTCTTATAGAACCTTTTTCTTCCTTTAAGATACCTATGAAAAATTCAATTATTCGAGACTTTCTTCAAGACTCTGAAAGTTTCGATGCTAGTATTTGATTGCTGTCGAGCTTGCTATGGTGTGTCTTAGTTTTCTTCTACCTTATATAGTGCCTGCTAACAATGTTGTGTGTTAGTTGGATGAAGCAGCTCATATTAGGGGGTTTTCCTTGCTTTTTCGTTTAATGATATGCTATAAATTTCATAGTGCTCACTTTTCCCTGGTATAAAGCCCCTAGCTTTTGTATTTCTCATCGAGAAAACACATAAATTATCAATGTGATTTGTGTGTGTATTTTTTTGGACTGAAGATGCTCATGGTTGATACTTTACCACCCACAGTAATCACTTGGAATTCTAGGATTGCTTTAGCAGCTATAGCATTGAATATACAAATTTTTCTGAGAAAAATATGTATGTGTGTGCGAAAAAATGGCTGCAATTTTCAGAATGCAGTTGAAGATGCTACTGTCGAAATTTGATGAAAAAGTTCTTCGTAACTCAGTCTTTGGGAGTAGTTGATGTTGGTGTATGATCTTTTTGAGAATGCACACACAAACACACGTACTCTAAGCCTTGCCTTGTGTGTAAACCTGCCTTCAAAGTATTTTGAAATTTTTAAAAGCATAGGAATTTGATTAAAGTTACTGTATTGAAGCTGTTGAAAAGCAGCTAGTTTCAGATCTTGCCTAGCGCACCAGATTGAGTCTCTATTAGATGATGCTTAAAACGTTTAATACCCTCTGAGAATGTTTCGTTTTTTTTAATCATTCTCCCGTGTGTTAATCTTTACTTCAATAAAAAAAACACACACGGTACTCTCACCTTTTTTTTTGCTTTGAAACCTTCTACGCAAACCTCTGAATTCCTCTTTTTCTTTTAATATTTTCTCATTAATCTGCTTCTCGTCTTCTTTAGAAAAATCTACACAAATCTCTTTATTTCCTCCTCTTTGCTTCTATTCAGAGTGGGAATAACTTTCAAAAACTAGAATCTGCGATATCTGTCAAGTCTAAGCAGCTGATTGAAGCTCAGGGAGTAATTGATGGACTATTTGAACAACTAAATGAATACAAGTTGCAGCTTGATAGCAGAGAGAATCATATCAATGCCCAGGCTAATGAAATCATTCGTTTGCATCAGGAGAGAGATGCAGCAGTATCATGTTATGAAGCAGATCTTGAGAGGAAATCTCGTGAAATTTTGGTTTTGAAAGTAGCCATAGAGGTGAATATGACTTTTTTTTGTGTGTTGGAATATTCTTAGCTTGTGATGCATGCATGGGTTGGCTTGATTTAGTTGCTTCAGCTTTCTGCTACTGCAAAGAAACGCATTTTAACCTTGTAGATTGAGCTTTCCCTTTCTCTTAACTTCTTCCTCCTCTTCTTCTTCTTCTTCTTCTTGTAGCAATGCTGCTTACTTTTTGAAAGGCCTCTGATTGAAATGCTTTTAATCTCTCTACTTTTTAGATATTTGCTCCAAGTGCAGCTTAAATTGTTGCTTTTTTTCGTGCTTCAGTCATGTCAAACTCTGAAACCTACACATCTATGCTTGAGGTCAGCCCATAATAAAGCCTTTGCACACACACGACTCCCAGATATTGTGTAAAAGGCTCTCAGAAGTACGGAAAATCGTCTTATTCTAGTATTGTGCAGACTATATTTTCTGGTATTAGATTTATCTCCCTCTGATTTGTGGAGGAAGCCCCATAAATCGTCTGAAATTCATTCTTCGTCTCCTTTTCAATGCATTAAACAGCATTTCCATACGTTTTAGGTTGAAGATTCTGACTTCTAACTTTTCTTAGGGTTTCCTTGCTACTATTTTGAAGTAGTAGCCGATCATTTTTTGTAATTTGTTTTTTAGAGGTTCTTTTTTAACTCTTTTTCGTATCCCATTTGTTTTGATGTTTTTGGCGTGTTTAAGTGATGTATTAGTCTTCATTTGGTAGCTTTTTTCTTTGTAGAGCAATTTCAAAAGTATAAAAATGACTTTTTTTTCGGCTGATTTTGATATTTTTTGCCGATTTGTCATGAAATTTGATGATTTTATCCCAAATTCAGCGTTTTTTTTGAATTTTATAGGTAGAATTTCATTTTAAAATTGCTGTTTTTGCTCTATATGTACATAAAAGAAATTTAAGAGGAATTTTATAAATTTTGAAAAAAATGACACTCTTCATCTAAAAATAATCCATCAATATTCAAAAAGTGTATGAAGAAAGTAGAAACACACACAGAGATCCACCTAGATCTTACTTGATTAATTCTTGAGGTTTTTGGCCACTGAAAAAACCACTGATCGAGTTGGTTTGTGATATTTTTTGATGTTTTTAAAGAGCTCAGATGATGCTGATTTAATGTGTTTAAAAAGCATTGGAAGAAGGTTTTTCTCTTCCTGAGAGATTGGCCTTCAGGTAGCCAACTTGATAGTCTTTTCTAATTAGCTGGTGGTTTTGAATTTCTAGTTAATTGGGGTCTTTAAAATTGCGAAAGAATGTGGATTTTTTATGAGAAATAATAGAGAAATTGATTTTTAAGATTCTTTATTCGGCATTTCACTTCTGTGTGTGTGTGTGTTTGTGTTTGTGTGTGTGTGTTTGTGTGTGTTTGTGTGTGTTTGTGTCGGTGTATGAGAGTGTGCGTGTGTGTGTGTGTTTGTGTGTGTTTGTGTGTGTTTGTGTGTGTGTGTATGTGTCGGTGTATGAGAGTGTGCGTGTTTGTGTGTGTGTGAGCGTGGATGAAAGTGTCTGAATGTGTGTGTTGACGGTGTATGAATATATGTGTGCTCGCTTGTGAATGAAGGTATGTGTGCCGATGAGGGCATACTTCAATCTTTGTATTTTTCCCACATCCGCTTGTGTTTTGCTCTCCTCAAAGCTTGCTTAATCACTCCAAGTAGTTTCACTATTTCTTGGCCTCAGCCTTTTGCTTGTGTATGTGTGTGTGCGCTTTTTTTTCTTTGCTACCAAAGAGTTGCTAACTGATTTTTTGCAATATCTCTTGAAGCAGTTATGATTTTTCATCTTTTTTTATGGAATTTTCAGTCCTATAAATTTGAAATCCAACAATTGAATGAGCATGAAGAGGATCTATCCGTGAAAGCTGCTGGAGCTCATCATGAAGATGGGCTTTCGCAAGCTCAAAAGGTAGTTTTTCATCAAATCACACACTGTGGTTTTGGCCATTGAAAAAAGCGATGCAGTTTTCTGAAAAATTGCATGTTGAGAGGCTGTTTTTTTTAACAGCACTTGCTGGCTTGGTTTTATAGTATGTGATAGTTGGGTATATAATGTCTCCTTCATGTTGGTGTTTGGTTTCTGCACTCAGTTTGCCGCTTTTTTTCGTTGAAGAGGTGATTTTGTGGCTGAATTTTGTATTTTTTTTACAAAGTATTGTCAGCTGCCTTTTTCAGTGTAATTTCCGCTATTTTTGACGATTTAAATCGCATTTTTTGAGGCTCTTTCTGATGGCTGGTATAGCACACACAGAGAATCTGTTTGTATTTGCAATACAAGGCTATTGAATTTTGCTGTCAGTAGTGCTTTCATTCAGTCTTTATTATTGCCGCTTTTAAATTCGCCTCCTGGTTTGAAAAGGTTCTCAAAACTACAAAACTATCTCTTCAAGGCTGCTTTAGCTCATCTTTTAAGCCATTTAGAACGGCAGCCTATGTTAATCACACACACACACACACACACACAATTCAAGGGCTTTATCAGATAGATTTTTTCCAAATCATAACTTCTTCATCTTCCTGTTTAAAGGACTCTTTTCACACATTTTCTTTTCCCTTTTGACCTTTTTTTTTCCCGCATTGAAGAAAATGCATAAAATCTTGTTATTTTCGTTAGTTTTTCACGTGATTTCATCCAATACACCGATAGAAGATTCCAGATAAAGAGGAAGATGAAAAATCACCAAAAAATCCTTTTCTAATACCCTTTCTGCACTTTTTTTATTTCAAGTCTATCGGTATTCAATTGCTTGTCTCGGTAGGTGCGTATAGTGAAGTATGCATTGGAATGAGCTAAGAAAGCTTAATAGATGGATATTTTGCTCACAATTTTTAACCTTTTTGTAGGAAACGAAGCTTACCGAGAATGAAGACGCTTTTTCTGTGTGTGATCAGAAGTCCAAGGTAGCAGCAGCAGCTTTATTTAGCGAGGTTTTTGCCCGTGTGAATCCCTGATGTTTGAATAGCATATGCATGCTGTTGATATAGCTGTTCTTGGATTTTATATATATATCTTTTAAAAAGACGATATTTATGAAGAAGCTGCCGTCTTCAGCCAAAATTTTTGGAACCTCCTAATATGGAATTCCTTATTAATTAATAAGACTAATACTAGGAAGTCGAGCACAACCGCACACACTAGTATTCACTTGATTGGGCCCAAGAGAAGGTGCTGATAATATTTTTCTGGCACATCCACACACGCTAGCATTCACTTGATTGGGCCCAAGAGAAGTTGCTGATATTTAAGGCGAAATCTTTCGCCTTGAGACTTAGCTTAATTGAGTACAAGCAGGGCACACAGTCGATGTAGATACTCTTGAGCGTTTCGCTTAATCTGCTGCTATTCACAACTAGTAGACTCTCGATAAGAAATTTGACAAAAAATATCTCTCAGCATTCAGGAAAATAAGAGGATTTGAAGATTTTTGCCTGGAAAATTGACGATTTTTGCGATTTTTCGCATCATTTTACCGAGTAGAGCATAAAACATTCCTGGAAGAAGCAGTTTATACTAGCGTTTTTGTGATTTGCGTTTCTCAATGCGAAAATTGCATTGTGTGTGTGTCGAATGAATTGGCAGTAAGAGTAATCGAGAAGAACTTTGGTACTGAAAAATTCATTTTTGGTGCAGAAAATGCGATGAATTTGTTTGATTTTAAGTTTCAATTTGCTGTTTTGGATACTTGAAATGCTTGTGATAATGAAGTCAAAAGCTGATGCTGTTATGATATCCTTTGGACTCTTATCATCGTGATGTTTTGGCTGGAAAGCTTCTGTGTGTGTGAAAAAATGTACGATAAAATCTGATACGAAAAGATCAAATCTGTGTGTACGTTTTCACCAAGAATTCATACACATGAGAGTGTAAATTTTCTAGAGAGTGAAGTTTTTCTTTGATTTTTTCTAAAATGGCTTTTTAAGTGTATAGTTAGACCAGTTTGGATAGTTTTATCGGTTTTTTGATGAATTCACCGTATTATCTTGAGGTTTTTATGTGTGTGAATTTTTTTTTTATTTAAATTGTGATGAAAGTGCGTTTATTCTGATGATTTTGTGTGTTGTACTTGCTGAAGTATTGTGGAGATTTAAGTAGCTTTTTTTATGGCCTTAAGCTGCGGAATGAGATGCAATTTGCTTGCTTTGAGTGCAATTTTAATTAGTACCTTGATTTAATGAGCTTATTGGGCATGGCAGTTTGTTGAAACTTTATTTTTGGAGCGTTTGTAGTGTTGGGGTTTTTTATGAAGAAAATCCTCTTGAGAAGGGTAGTTTAGTCGTTTTATTTGTTATTTTTTTTT
>JADHZB010000193.1:0-45622 GCA_015657535.1 Nephromyces sp. MM_2019 | reverse complement strand
TCTGTTTGCAATGTCTTGCATTTCATCTGGCCTAAGTTTTACGCTTCAACACCGCGGCTTCGCTAAGGTTTGTACCGTAGGAAACCATTCCTTTTTCTTTTCTTAATTTGAATTTTTGTTTTTACTGCTGATATTGTCTGTGTTTAGTTTATTCTTTGCAATATCTGTTTAGGTAATTTCGTTGCTTTATCGCTTTTGAAGTAGGTTATGAATATAGGATTTGTGACCGTGATTTGTTCTTCCTGCTTTGTGCTGTTATATACTTTTACTCTTTAGTTTGATTTAGAGGCAAATCTTCTAGCTTGGGATTATTCGTTAGCTTCCTAGTTTTTATATTGTTGCTCCTGTCATGCTCATATGCTACTTTCGAGTCACTGTATTTATATAGACTCAGCTATACATACTGTCAATCATGTAAATTGTGTATATCAGTATTTTTGTAGTTAATTGGTGTTGTCCTCGCTGCAAATGGCTGTGACTTAATATGAATTTAGGCATGCTTATATTTTGGCTACAAACCCTATAGTTTCCCTTCGTACGTTTCTCGTTTAGATCGTGGTGCTGTCTACTTGCGGCAGGTAGCAATGCCGCACGATGTATCAATGATTTGGACATTGTATAGCTCGCGGTAGACTATGTTCTGTGGCGTATTGAATTATTCCAGCGTGGCAGCGCATTCGGCTAAATTGCGTCTATACTAATTTTGCATTGGTTAGTTCTCTTTTTTTACCTTGACTGAATGCCTACTATTTCAACAAGCATTGCCGCTTCGGAGCTTATGGCTTAGCTTTAAAATGGTAGGTGACAGCCAATTGGCTAGTTATTTCTTCAACGACTCGTACGTCGTTCATGCTTGTTAACGTTGTGACGATTGCCTTCATCAACCTAGCGACACGGCTGGATTCCTTGAAAATTTGCAACATATCGGAAATATTTTTCTTCACCAATATTTCCACGTGTGCATGCCTGTAATTTTTGATATTACTGTAGCAAGTGCTGCCACTTCACGATGTTAGCTCAGCAGCTTTACTTTTTTCTTTATGACTTAGATATGACGCATTTAATCGTAGTGTTATATAGACCATAGAATTGGATACTTTGTTTGAGTCAACGGAATTCTTTCTCCTATTGGCTATACTATAGTTCGGGAAGACCATAGATGACCTCATTTTTCTTTGCCAGTAACGTTCAGATTGAACGTTTTTAAACATTTCTTAATGCTGAATTAATTAGTAACGCTTCCTCCGTTGTGATCTAAGGTAGCTAAAGAAGTGCATTAGCATGTTAAACCATCATGTTCCTTAGTTTGCTTCTTGATTACCTCAATTTGTTTAACTATGGATGTAGTAACACCTACGATATACGGTTAGCTTCATTCACAATATATGCTGAAGGTTTGTTGGCACCTTTACTGAGGCAACGAAAAAGTTTAGCCTTTACTCTCTAGAAGTTCGTATCTGCAATACCTTACTTATTGAATTGTAATAACATATGATCTGTACTTACTACGTTTATATTTCATTGATTCGACGCCTCCCGTTGGCATATTTTCCGTTTATCATATCAGCTGTTGCTTTGCTTCCTCAATGATTGTCTGTACGCGTAATTTCAATAACATACCTGTCGAAAAAAACGGCACCCTCATAAAAGCGTCCGCCCCAGTTAGCGAAATGGTGGGGCTACCATGACTACAACTGGGTATATTTCGATTAATGCTTAGCAGCCGCTCACAAGAGCACTGGGAATCGCTTTCCGATAGAATCTAATCCATTCCGCAAACTTACAACCATTCATATATTTTTAAAGCCTGAGAAGTTGGACATCCGTTGCGCGCATTGAAATCCATATAAGAGATTCACTGCTCTAGAAATGCAATGCAGCACCAGCTTCATAGCCACTATGGTAACGTGTTGCAATGTTCTACGCATCACAAATTATCGCATCGAGATGTCTTCTGTCGTTATGTGTCCTTGGGGTTTGTCTACTTGCCGTGCACCCGCCAAGCTTGGTCAATAATAATTCTTTAACAGTATAATAATTTTTTCATAATATTATTAATATCTTAGCGCTAAGTCCTGTATCTATACCACTTACCTGTGGATTACTGGTGTAGCAAGACTCAGGTGTCACGAGTCGTGAAAAGGCATGAACAAATGGTCGAACGTATATTTTGTTGGCACAAAAACATCTATGGATAAACTTTCCAGTTAAGGAATCTCCTTTCTACTAGAATTCAATATGGTTACACGACAGCTCTCCCGAAAACATCTGTAGTGTCAATGATGAGATGGGCTCACACTGTTGATCAAAAGCCTAGCTTGAGCTTGCCAATCAAGCACGTATGATATATATAGCATAAAAGGGTAGATGAAAACTGGCCACGCAGAGCTTGGAATTACTTTAGCGTTGTTGGCCTTGCCACCAAGGTTAATTCATTTTTTGAATTGCTTCATGCAATCTATGGAATATCCTATAGGAAGCCTACTGTATTTGTTAGTCTAGAATTCATCATCTAACACGCCAGCGATACAACTGCCTTAGGAAGGCTGAGATTTTCCCGCTGTAAGTTATCTAGTTTATCTTTCAATTCAGCTAGTTTTGCGTGCAAGTGTGCTACACTACTATAATGTATTCACTTTTTTTAATTGTGAGATCAGCAGTGTTTTTGGGGTATTAGTATCATTCCAATGGTTCTCCCACACAATTATACAAATATGCATCAATGTGGCAGATCAAAGTGGAGAGGTATTTGATTCGTAATTCATGTGGGGAATATCCTCAATAAATAGTCGATGAAACTTTGCAACGCACAAAGCTCATATGGGACGACTTTTTATCTGACGATGCAGCCGACGACATGTACTAGTTTTTTTTATCTACAAGACGAAGGCCAATACTTTCTCGTTTGGTCATTTACTCATCGAAGGAGACTCGTACATTTATCTGCTATCATTACGACACTTGTAACGATTCATCGTTTTATGGACCATTTATTACTGGGATACGCTTAACGTGCAAATGGTTATCGCTTACTCAAACCAGGTTAATTCTACCTTAGTGATCAGCAACTATTGTGTACCTAAATAAGTTGCATGAATGACTCTTTACACAATACATTAAGATATTAACTGCAAGCAAAAACCTAGCCTGCGTATGCTTAAATAATTTCGCACTTCATTATATATTTGTTCCTATAAGCATATTTCCCAATAGAAGCTGGAGAATAGGCCTTACCAGTTTTTATTCTTGTATGGCTAAAAATTAATTTTACGTGCATGAAAACAATTTACTACTTGAGTACGCATCTATGTGCGGGCGGTCGCATAAAAATAATGGAAAAATTCACGTTGGAACGCTTGCTGCACCTTGATGCCAAGAGTTATCTTCTAGTATCTCTCCCTTGAATGTCTCCGCAAAGGGTCGCTTAGCGGCTTCAAGCGGCTGCAGCCTGTCAAGCAGGGCAATAGCTGCCTTTCTTCTATAGTCAAAGCTTGTTGCCTGTAAACACAGTTTGAAGGCAGCCACTGGCTTTACGTTAATTACACACTTATTCATAACTTTCCGAGGTGATGTAACATGCTAGTCAATACATTGTATATGTGCCTATTAATTTTTATCTTGTATTAAAGGCATCCTAACCCCTACTATTCTTGCTTACACTTTCCCTTTAACTAATGCTAATGCTGGGGTACATATCTACACACATTAAGCAAACTGAAATGACAGACAAGCTTGCTGCGAATTTTACAAAACTTATACCCCTGCTTTTGCATCACTGTGCCGATCACAGTTCGGAGGAGCAATCTTGTGCAGCTACAATTACCATAGCTACAGCTGATAACATAGTCCTAGCGTAACAAATATTACGGATACGGATATGACATCGCCAGCTAATGCGCGGTACCCGCCTAGCCTCTACAGAGCACATAATCGCGATTATGTCACTATTTCATGGAGGGGGCTCTGTATTGCTATAACAGAATCCAATCGAAAGCGCAGTGAACGCTTGCCATCTAGCAATTGTCAACGTGACAGGCGCATTGAGGGTCCAGAAATATATTTGGCAGGTTATAAGGTCCACAAAAAAAACCAGGCTAACAAGTAACTAGCATCTACTGGAAAGATATTAGTTCATTTTGAATACTATTTACGATAGATCAAACAAATTTTGTAGTGGGATCAGCATGTAGAGTTTGCTATTCTTTCCTTCATTAAACGTCTTTTAGAACCACCTCTTGATAAAACATTGCTAGCTTTCGGATAATTTCCTTATCACAATTCCTACGTTTTTGTTATTATCATAAAAGCCGCTTTCCAATTATCCTTATAATATGTCTTAACTGTCTACCTCTTTACTAGTATTACTGTCTTTGGCAAGTACATTTGAGCTACTTATTTCATTCAGCATTGATTGATGTCATCACGTACCAAAGGAGGCAACGAATCTCCAACTTTGAAATCTACGTTAAGATTGGGATCACAGCTCTTGAGGGTAAAATACCAGGAAGTCATGACTCTGAAGCATATTATTTAAAAACAATTAGGAGATTGCTTAATTCAATGGCTGAATTTTGCAGACTCTGGGATTACAAATATTGGCTTACATACCAAGGGCATTTAATGCTTTCTTCGGTCACTTCAAGCAGAGATGCTTGCTTAACCAGCTGATCGATGCTATACCAAAGATTACTCAATTCAAGGCTAAAGAGTTTTCTATCGCTACCTCTAGTGCAAAAGAGTATGTGATTATGGATGAAACGATAAAGAAAACTTAGCATTAACATTTAAAGCTGGATTAGAGACAATAGGGGATTACTTAGTACTTTCAGTGGGGCCCCCGAGGACATCAGTGATTGATCGTTAACCAGCAACTTACTCTGCGGCAGCATTGCGCTGCCGAGGATAGCGACCAGCCACTACATGTAATTCTGTAATGGTGGAAATTTAAGTATCACACCTTGAGTATGGTGGTACATCTTTACTAGCGACATAACTGAACAGGTGCTATGAAGACTCATTTTTATTATTTTATAGGTTGCTTAATAATTTTCATGTATCTCGTAAGAGCTAACTAGAAGTTAATATAGTAATTACTTTTAGTACTTTTAGAATATTCAAGTACATACAAACTCGAACGCTGTAGTCCGAGTGGCACAGCTACTTTTGCTTGCTATTATATTATGTTAGGCAGAGGAGCTTTTTATTGAGGAAATTCTGAAGCTTAAACTGCGGCTGCCGTAGCTCTATATAATATATAATTGCCTTGAAAGGTAGAAGTTCTTAGGTGACCATACTAGAGAATATGCTGCAGTGACGTGGCTACTATCCGATCGGACAAAGGAATGGTGCAAACATGAGATTCCCGTACGAATGAGGTAGTTTCCGGATCAACTTAACTCGCTTGTCGAATATTATGAAACTGTTTCCAGTACAGTAATGCGCCTAGTGCTATTGTAATTTTTTAAAAACTAGCTTATAGTATGAACAGCAAAAGGTGGTGTTACCGGAGCGAGGACACCTTCAGATACTACCGATAGTCGGCAACATACTGGTAATAAGCAAATACGTTCCGGCGCATTACTTTTTCAAGTTGCTCATGACATTAAGCAGTTCATTTTCTTTCCAGCGCAGGCTATATTAAGCTTTTACCTCGGAAGCCTAGCAAGATCTGCAATTCGCATTGCATAAAACAATTCCTGTTTGTAGAGATTCTAACTACCCAATTTAAAAGAAAGTTAACCAAAAGGTGCCGCAAACATCAATTCAATCGAGTATGCAGCCTGCTCTCTTGTAGCACTTGTCGCAGTACCACAGATATTTTTGCCATTTAGATGTTGGCATATTTGGATAATGTACTTACCGTTGCTCGTGCACATTTTGTGGCTGTTCATAGCGCATGAAAGATCTGCCGAGAAGAATGAGGCAACCATCAGAACCGTCACGACCAGCGACTCGAACCTTAGTTAATAGAGATAATAATGCTAAAAGAATCATCATATAACTTGCTTCATTGGGAGCTTCATCAGGTTTAGCATCGTTTTTCACATCTTTCAAGTACTTGTGATCGTTTGCATTTCAAGTGAAAACAGGCCGTAACACATCTAGTGGCATTTCTATCGGGGCTTTACCACTGCTTTCAAATTAAAGGATTGTGACGTTTCTCGCTTCTTGCTTTTCCGTTAGCTCACTAATTGTTTCTAATAATATCTAAGAAATTCACGAGGGTGTGTTACACGCTTAGTGCAATTGGTAGTTACACAAAATTGAGCAATGCAATGGCTACGAACCGGTTGAAAACCTCTAGACATGTTATTATAACTTTTCAGTGCTAAAAGATAAGGAACCGGCTTATGTTTTTCATGTAATATCCTGGTAAAAAGCTTCACTGCATTGACAACAAATATGCTAACATAATTTTTTCGCTGCAGTTTACATCTTCACGGCATGCGAAAATTACCAAGAATATTCCGGCACACGGTATTTCCCTGATTAAAGCTAGATAAAATTTAATTGAAAACTTAAAAATTTTTTTAGAGATTATAAATATGTTCTATATTGAACTGCTACAAAAAAAGTTTATTGTACTTGCTTCAATGGTTTGTAACTCTCTACCAGCACCAAGAGAGCCTATACGGATGCTCGATGCGAGGGACTTGTGTGCTTGTTGCCAGCGGACGTTGTATTTTTTATACAAGACTACCATTTCCCAGCGGGGCACACTCTCATCATATGTCCTCACGATATCAGACTACAAGTTTCTATTCTAACTGTAGAGTAACTCTATGCATGTTCATACAAATTAGCGCATATGCTAAATATGTAGTTTTTAATATAAACGTACTGAGCCTATTATATGCTAGAAAGGATGCAGAATTTAGGTCGCCGTAAGCATCAGTTTTCTCTCACTATTTTTTCTGCCATTTTCTAGGAAAGCTCTTTTGTGTGTTAACAGTTGGATAAATGTTAAATTAATGTTTCCTAGAATAGCCACGAAGGTGAACCAGTCTAACCTTCGCAAATTTCCCTTGTTGAATACCCTGCGCTAAGCGTTTATTGCTATTTGCCTTTACAGGCAGCCATACTTATTCCTTGCTTTTGGGCTGCATATGACCTAGCACTCTTGCGCATAACATAATCCTTATGTATCACTTTTTTGAAGCTTTTCAAATTTTTCTGCGATAAGAAGGCTCTGTATTTGGCCCAACAATAATTGTCTATACTTCTATTGTTTACTCATAACAATGCCGTAATTGCAGCAACTCTGCGTTTCCTTAATAAGGATGCTGCCTTTCTTTCTACACTGAGCCTCCAGGAAGAACCATGTGATTTTTCAGTTAAGCTGCTACAACAAAATTCCTCTGCTTTCAAATCTAAAGAGTAATGTGTGCCTCTTTTTTTGCTGTATTGCTACAAAACAGCTCTTAACCCCTACATGCTTACCACGTCCATGAACAAGTTAATAGGATAGGTGTCCGAGTTTAAATTTGACCAAAAGGGACGAAAATAATGATCTGGTTTTCTAGCAAAAAAATATGGATGGGAGAGGGCTGAACTCTCTACAGGGCACAACTGGTTAATATCTACAGAAAAATCCATGATAAGGCCTCCTTTGTCCTGGTCGTAATGCTCTCCAGGATCAACTTGTTTGGGCAAATAGCCTATGTAAAAAACACCTGAAAGAGGCACAGAACGAATATAAACCTTATTCACGTGCATTCACATTTTTCATTATGGCGAGCTCTCACTATGTAAACACTCCCGGACTATTCCCTAGGGGAATGATAGTGCACGAAAATTATCGGGTACATTTCAGAGCTTGCAGCTAACGAGTTGGTTAAAATTCTATTGTTACTGGTCTCTGATTACAGAACGATGCTGAATGGCAAATATTGTGGTGTTCCTCTGTATAATAATTATGATATAGGTATGGCAGTTATAGTACACGCTTTCATCTTTCTTTACAAGTCAACCGATGAGTGCTATATAAAATGATTACTATTATACATATTGCACCTGGTATTATTCACGCAATGTCCGAGCTGAGAAAACGCACTCAACCCAGCATTTTCGAAAATATACTTTCTAGCTATCCTAGATGCCCTTCATTTAATTTTCTACCGTTAAAGTCTCTAAATGAGCATAGTCAAGCACCTTTCGGTGCGGAGAGTATGAAAATAGTCGGTAATGTACAGTCAACAGAAACATCCCTGTCGGGCGTAACATCGGGCATATTCAATTAAATTTTTTGGCCTCAATGCTAACAACCATTAAGAAGATGAGCCTTCTTTATTCCGGCTCCTTTTCTTCATTAATTAGCTTATAATATCCATTGCTCTAATTATTCTCACTCTTAAGCTTCCTTTTTTACTACGGAGTAATCAGTCACTAGAAAGCAAATACTCATACAAAAATCATTTTATATTAGGCAAGCGCTACTTAAGCTATAAAAAGCCTTGTCTTTCTAAGTTGAACGACCTATGAGCCTTCATGCGTCACAATACCTGGAACGAGATTAGCAGCTAGAAAAGTCATGCAGAGGCTCGTACGTAATACCCGTTGAGCGGATTGCGAGCTCTACATGAAGCAGTTCTCATAATGTACTTAACACAAGCACGCACTTGAGTTTACAATTTAGGTGTAAGCTTGCCATATTTCAGTTGTTGTATTAAGATTAAAAGTACGACACTTAAAATAAATTTTTTCTTCGCACGCAGTGACTAAGATTAGCCTACGTTTACGTTGTCGATAAGCTGAGAACTCCCGTGGTATTATGTTCGGTTTAACTAAAGAAGGAAGAATGGAGTAAATAGACTTGCTTATATAGCCTTGCTTAACGAGAAATTACTAATGTTCGGATATGTCATAATGGAAAAAAACGGAGTTTAGTTTATTAACGATGTGACTGCCTCCCAGTTGGCCGTATAAACTCCACTATAGATTTGTTATATATTCACACCATCATTTCACATGCTATGCTATATTAATTGATGGAAAGACAAGCTCACCTGATGAAAGTGGGACACCAGCAACTTTTAGTATATTAAGAAAGTATGCTTTACCCTTGCATGTGGTCTGCACCACGAAATCACCCTGATAGGCCACTTCAATGAGAGGATTATAAAAGGCTGCAGTGCACACACGAATAAAGAGTAGTAGCCGTAAGTATTGGTTGTGCTACCGCAGCAAAGCCAACACTAGAACAAAAAGTTTTATATAGAGAAGCTGGCAACATTTCATCATCTGATCATACTTCTTTAGCTAATACGCAATCAATTAATATATTTGCATCGAATAGTAGCGCCTTATGCCAGCTTCTTCCCCTGAATTAGTAGTTCCAATATTATGTCAGATTTCATGCGTGTTTGTGCCCTCGTACCTCCAATCACTATTTTGCTCCGCAGCTTATAGGGGTTCAATCCAATGTATAGCATATTTCGATTAGAGGCATGTACATGACTTAGCATATCATGGACTTCACTTGCTTTTATAGCTTGGGCATAGCTCAGGTGACACTTTCAATCACAAGCATGTTTGCCCACTCTTTATATCGTGCCTTGATTCAAAAATATTCGCTAGAACGGTGAATCGCGCAAAGTAATGTGTTCAATTGGTTACCTGCATGCTAATATAACTCATGCTTTGAATCTATTCCGTCATCGAATTTCGCTACCTTTGTGAAGATATTCACTGATCACAAGCACGTCTAAAATTATACTTCAGATAAATATTTTTAATGGCTTTCCTGTGTTTGCCACTGTTAGAACACGTCCATACAATGCCCCTAAAGGTACCATCGAGGGAACCAGGCTTGCATCATACAGACATTCTAGGTCCGGAATATGGGCATATAATTCGCTCAATGACGAAATCTTGTAGGTAGTGCCTGCTAGGCAGCCTGATAAAAAAAGTAATTTCGTAAAATGAACATTTGCGTTTCGTAACTTTACCCCTAGGTATACTGGTGTGAGTGATAATGCTATCAGGTGAACTGTGCGGTATCTTTGGAGATGAAACTATTCGTTTTGGCTATTTTATGCTAAAAAAAGTATTTAAGGATGTCCACAAGTGCAACTTAGCAAATATTGTTTCTTATATGTCTTGTTTATTTTTTTATCACCCTTTGCTCATGGGTCTTCGCAGGGTGCTATAGCAACATTATTTTATTCCTTTTAGAAGTCATCTAGCATCTACTGTATTTTTTGGTGTGGCATGATGGGATACTCAAACGATACATTGCTGTGTTCTCCAGTTAATGCAGTACTTCCCGGTTGATTGACGGGCAACATCACGCAGTGTGGTCTTTTGGACCTCAATATATTCCAGCATTGCAGCTACTGTCGCCATCGTCAGATATACAAAATTTCTATCAGTCACAGCGCCACATAGGCTATTATGCATTTATTTATCTTGGCTATGCTTCAGTAACACCATTGCTTATAAAAATTTTCCCGATTATCACGCGTAATACCATTAGCAATTATCAGGAACAGAGTATTCCCATATTTAGTGGCCAAATTATTGAGTTTGTGAAAAAATTGCACGAAAGTTTCGTTTGGAAAATTTGGATATAACGCTGAAGGAAGCTTTTTTTCATAAAGCGTGTGAATACTTGGAAGGAGAGATGATCTATTTTGAGGGCTACTAAACACTATGTTTCAGGAAAACGATCGGGAACTATAATTTATGAGGGCCATTTCGGACCTAGATGCTATCAACACCCACGAGATGTGCAGTCTCTTGTTAGCTTACTTCCTTCCGTAGGTAAAGGTACAGGAAACTTTGACGTAAATGTGCTGTAATAGGGTGGCCACAAGATTCCCTCTGCAAGTATGATTCAATTGATGATAAAGTCTAACGCTGATATTATTTTATTCCCTCTTCTCTGCTCTAAATATGGTAGGTCCATCGAGTATTGCTTTACTCCTTACGTCTCCTACGCTGCGGTCATAAATATGTTCAGTCATACCCGAGAATGAATTACCTTGAAGTAACAGTGGCATAAAATCAATGGCAAAAAAATGCGTGATGCTAGAAATGCTCACGTTCGATATAAGTTGTTTATGCTATGTCTTAGAAAGATGGCATGCAAAGCACTGCTACTCTCCTCGAGCCAGAAGTATGCGAGCTTTTTTTACCACTCCTTTTCCGCAAGAAAACGCTTCATTGTCTTTTTTTGCTAAGCAATTATATCGTGCTGGATACATGCACGTGCATTCTCTTGGTTTGTCTCCCTCATGACTTCCCCAGTTGGTGTGCCTTACAACTTTGCTGCCTTGCGTGTAAGCGCTGACATTATTGCTGACACGATAAAATAAAGTTTACTACCGGTGCCTCAGCATCTTTTATGATTAGACAAGCATTCAGCAAGTAGCAGGTAAAAGTACTAGCGTGCGTAGATACGATGGGGAAGGAGAATCTGTCCAGTGTATCTTAGCTTGACCGTTGAATCCGCTAGCAAACACCCGCTTCGAAATTTGACTATACAACACTGTCCAGTTGCTGCATGTCCAATATATAAACATGTTCTTGGGTTTGTATGGCTATGCATTTTTACTTGAAAGTTGCTGCTCTCCGTAGAATTTGTCCAACGCGCTACAGGGTGTGTTCGATTCTATTACATTGTCAGCGCACGGGCATGTGAATATTAACCTCACACCAAACCCGTCTTCATTATAGTGGCTGTTTTGCTAGGTAATCTCTATTTTGTAGTTATCAGTTTACCAACATTGCTCCAGTTTCGTTACTCACTGGAATTTGTCAGAAATCAGTTACTGTGCCCTCATTAAGCTCGGGATATATTCTCCGTCCTCGTGCTACCTTTTGATACCACAAGCATTGCTCACCTGAGGCCAGAGTAGGCTTCCACGGGTACCCTTGGACACAGCATATGAAAGAATGTATTACCATAATATATGTGACGATGCAGATTATGCTTGCAGGTAGCAATCGCTTCATTGCACCTTGTTTGCCTCGCAGTAACCCCTCAAGCAATATACGAGTTAAGTGATTTCTGTAAGAATACTCGGCCATTATTGCTAGCGCTGAAATGTGCATATCAGGAGAGTCAGGAGGTAGTATGCCATTGGAAAATTTTGCAATAATGTTTCATGAAAATTTAACATGATAACTAAGGCGGCATTCATGTGAAGTGCGTGATCATAGCAGTATCTCAAATTCTACTTGCCCATTTGAAACACTTTTACGGGCTAAAATTCAAAGAAATTTGACGGCGTTAACACATTGCGACTAGTGACGATAAGGTCCGCGTGTTCCGTTAAAACACAGCGTGCCACGTTTGCCAAATAATTTAGCTTGTCTGCGAGCTAAAGGTATCATAGTTAAGGTTGTGTTTCGCCTTGCGGCCGTGGACGGAGAGACATAGGGCGGCTTTAGGACTTAAGTGCTAGAACTTTGACCGCAGCTGGGGTACTGGTTATAAGTGCTATTACAAATTTAGAGCTGGGAATGCAAATAAAGTAGAGTAAGCACAAGGATAAGTCTAATTTCGCCTCTCTTGGGATGAATTAATGACAAGACAGTGATTAAAACGACGCATGTTGATGGCCTTGTGGCAGCCCACAAGGCGGTTTGTTAACATGCGTACCTCATAATGGGAACTTTGCCTGATCTCACGAGGTGAAGTCACAATTTGCAGCCACAAACTATGAACAAGATCGGGAAGTTGACTTAGGAATTTAGCAGTTGCTGTGCACGTGACTACGCTCCTGCAACTCGTATGCTACTTTAAGTTAAGACAGCTATACCAGAACTTTGTAGGAGCATGTTGTCGCACCTGCGGTGCTAACTTGCAATGCCCTGCTACTCAGAGCTGGGTTGCTATCAAGCAACGCTTTGCATGCTGTGCTACCCTAATATACGCATAGTTGGTTTCCATAGGAATACTTTAGAGCGCCATCCTCGTGCACATACAGTACAGTGCCATGTGCTCTTTTATTTTGTTGTTCTAGAGTCGTTTTCGCACACTTATTTACTGGGGTATACCAACAGCAATATAGTGAAGACACGAAAGACAAGCACTTCCAGTAAAAACGGCTCTCATACTAAAGCTGAGGGCAATTTATATTTAACGAAGATAATTCTCGGCAGTCCTCTAATGATTGGCCAACAAATTCATATAAGCCGATTGTAGATTATACATGCACTACTGCTCATTGTATGGAAGAAGTCAAAGTAGCATGCACTTGCTTTCGCTTGAAATTTTGAAGATGCCTGTCTGCCTAATTGTCTAAAAACTGTCCTCGAAATGGAAACGCTAAAGCGAAACAAAAAGCGTCTTTGAGTTGCCAATAGTTCATTTGTAGCAATTAAATCTTAGGAAGTAAGATACATATTGATATAAGAAAGCGCTACAAAAGTGCTTTGAGAGAAAATTTAACTACGCGGAAATCAGTAAAATTGAACCCAGCTATATTCGACGTCTTTACCAGTCAAGTCACGGTGAATTATCTTAGCTTTTTTTGGTTTTTGGGCAGCATAATTTAGTACATGAAATTACAGTCGCCAATGTATACATGGCCTTTCGCCACTGAAGGTCGTCTTCATGGCCTCAAAGATTCCTATTTTATTGGCTTTTCACCATATTATCAAAATACTATCCACCCGGCTTTTACAGCCTTCACCAAAACCTCCCAACGCAAAACCCACAAAACAATCAAAAAGGATCATAACGAGGAGCCCGCAAACATTGTGCCCTCTCGCGTATAAAGGACAACAAATAAGGGATAGAAATTCCAATGTAAAAACATTAAGCAAATAGTAGCGTATAGCTGAATAGGTTTGTGTCAGAAACTGCTAGAGAAAGAACCGCTTCGCTTTGCTAAACTTTAGCAGTGTATTCATTGCATATCATGCAGACACGTATGAAATTAATTAACACACACGGCACGGAAGCACCTCACCAATTACACCATAAAGCTCCCAAAAAGACCAGAAAGCCTCAATCATTCATAAAAATAAAAAAGCACAGGAAAAAATATTAAAAAAAATGTTACAGGATCGCCCTCTCGGGGTACTAGGCGCAAACACCAAAGAAACAGGGTACCCTGACAGGCCCACATAACACGAATGAAAGGTCGCTAAGTTTCTGTATTCATGCAATAAAGTAAGTACTGTAAGCTAAAAAACAGGCCTAAGACTCATTGGCTTATGTAGTACTTGATGCAGAAACCGCTATAACGCGAGATACACTGAAAAAGCATAATAAACAAGACTAAGTACATCTAAAACAATAAAGGAGTACGCCATGTTAATGTCTGAAAAATATCAAGAAAACCAACATGCCACAGCTAAAAAAACTAGGAAAAACACTCTATCACTGATATTAATATATCTACAGCGAGCAAAATAAGTCATTGAGGCGAATAGTAAAGTATTCCGCTATCTATGAAGCATAAAATCTAACAACGCTGAATCTCTATACAAGAAGCAATGAATTCCAGATCTTGGGCTACATCAAGATATGATCACACCTGCATGGAAGAACTTACAGGAGAGCAGGCTGTTAGGCGCATGATAGTAAGAAAGACTTAGCTGCACATAACGAGAATGAACACAAAATTAGCAGGTGAATCGCACATAAACCAATCAAGTTTTGTTGTCACTGCCTTGGATATAGACTAAAGTTAGCTACGTATCCATATTAGAATTAAGAATGAATAGAGTTGTTACAAGCACATCCATACATACTCTAAACAGAAAAAAAAAAGCCCAGGAACTTCCAAGAACGAGTATATAATTCTAGAAGGCATAACAGCCTACCAAAGCATAAAAAATAGATAATAAAAATGTTGCACAGTACGAATTATCAGGCCAAACGCCACTCTGAGTAAACAGATCTCATAGTGATGATATATCTTGGCCTCATTAGAGGCCTTTTAAAAATATTCCCATGCATTCCAGGGTAACATGCAAGACGCCGAAGTGAACAGTATCCATTATTCAATACCTAAATTTGTTACAACTGCTTCAAAGTTCTGCCTAGTCGATATCTGGCTAAGGTATTAGACACCAGAATCAAGGCTTATAACCTGCCAGCTACCATTTGCATGTACAAGAGTGTTTAGAATAAATCCTTCTTAAAAAATTTGCCAGCCAAATATATTTGCAAGCCTATAAAATCGATTTCGGATCGCATTTTTCGAGAAGGGATACCCGAAATAGTAAGCGTTCCCCCATTCAGAAACAAATTTTCTGGAGGAACAGGCTAGCTTACCCTATTTCAAGTTGCCATGAAATTATAACTACGTTGAATATGATATCAAACTGTGGAAGAAAGTCTTAATGCAAAAAGGCTCGCCGAAACAAACGGCAACTAAGTGTGCCTTAAAGAAAAACACACAGAAGTTAGGGCCGTAAATAGTTCCATAGCAAGTGCACACTATAAGTCAGTCATACTCTTAATCGTAGCGGCTATTATAGTAGTAACCTTGAATGTATACAAGGAAGGCGCACTATAAAACTCAGCGGCAAGTCTAGGGTCATAAACACGTGGATTGTACTTCTTTCCATAAAGAATTTTAAATCTTTGTAAGGTGATGCCTTCAAGCAAAGTCCTAGAGGAAAGAATAAAGCTTTATCCTTGCGATGTGGCTATCTGATGAAGCAGATAAATTAACACTCACATATATATTGGCTTAAGTAAACAAAAGGCACACGCTTTGCTCCGGCTCCAAGTCAAGTAGTTGACACTAGGCAAGCAAACAAATCAACATGTATAAATAACTGGAAATCTTTATGAAAATCAATTCAAGTAATCGACAGCACCATACTCACAAATGGTAAGAATTTTATAACCATAAAAAATTCATATAGGCTGCGTTGTATCTATAAGCAGGGAATGAGGTAACTTTATAAATTTTGTTCTGCGTTAGTTTAACAGATTGGAGTTAACCAGTGGGAGCGCCATAATCATAAATTATCAAAATTTCGAATGTAATTCAATATCACCGTGCTCTTGAATCTAGTTTAATATATGCACCTGCCCTACTTCATAGGCAGTGTACAGTCATAGCATTGACATAGTATGCAAAGCATTACGGAACTGATGAAGCACGATGTAAGAAAAAAGTACACATATAATTATGACAGATTATGTACTTAAAAAAATCAAAGTCTGATCACATTTTTCTTTCACAAGAGCATCAATATACTACTAATATAGACGTTGCGTTATTACTACCGTTTACACTGATAAGCCGACTTTAAGGGTGTCCAAATCGAATGAGGTCACAAAAAAGGGAAGATTAGTGCATTTCTATACGATAGCGAGACTAGGCAAGCTATGTTCTATTTTCACATACACTCATTAAAGAGAGAAGATATAAAGTAAAATGAGAATCATTAGGGTAACGTTTCCTCAGTTTTAAGTAAGAACAGAAACGCAACTCAATAATGCGATTCGTCATAAGAATTCCTGTGAGGCTCTGCAAGGACTGAAAAATTATTCCACATGATAAAATGGTGTGAACAATTTACTAGCGTCTACTTAGGCAAAAAAAGCTACATTTTTGGTTTCAATATCAGAGATATAGACAGATGCACTGTTGTTAATATGTAACCTCGAGTTATCGTAAACTATGCCACAATTGCAGCGACAGATAATTTCATTCAATCAGTGGTTAAGAGAAACATATCAAAAGAAATTGACAGCGAATAAGGTGCTGCATAAAAAGATAGGCAGATAGTTGCAGTCACACACTACGAACATTCAGGCCAGGGCTAAACACGCCACTGCCCTGATAGAGCTAAAATGACACACTGCGAAAAAATATATAGAGAATTAGTGCACAGTCAAGATCAGTGTTTTATTCGAGTTATCTTGTAAATAAATCAAGCTCAACATCTTAAAAACATCTTGAAAACAATTGGATATTGAGTTATCACGCTTGTGATGCGAATCCTCCGTATAAGGAGAGAGAATATAAAAGCAAGCAGTTATCTATTCAGGAGTATTTACGGAAGCAATTTCAAAGAATAGAGTATATATGCAAAAAATAGAACTCTCGAAACAGTAGTACAGTCATGATTACATACGAAGACTTGCAATGTAGTCGGAGGCTTATTCCAAGTAAAATTTCGCGATTATCCTCCATTGAATATCAAATGATGCCATTTGCCGTAAAATTTTAATGGCAACAAGAAATTAAAAATCTATGGTAGCACTGCCTACCAGCTTCAACCAGCAAAGCTATGCGTAAGACCGTCTATCATATAAAGAACGCAAACCCTGCTTGAAATGCGCGTGTGCAGCTAACCACTTGTCCTTTGTGTTTAGCTATACTACTACTATACGCCGGAGCACCATCCTCTAGCATTTCATCCAACAAATTCCAAATTTGTTTCCCCGAATTACTTTCAGCATGGGTGGTATGCTTACTTGAAAAGCGAAAAAATAAGCATTTCTTTGAATGCTTAATGCTCGCATGTGCCATTCAAAAAACTGCATCGTTAGCCTAGGAATTCTAAGCAAAAAAATCAGAGAAGCTGCATCAATGCTACATTAGGAATTCTAGGCAAAACAATCAAAGAAGCTGTATCAACGTTATACTAGGAATTCTTAGCAAAGCTGGGTCTACTCACCTAGGCTAGTTTATGTGTATAGAACTGAGACAGCTATATATACGTTAACCTATACTACTTCGCGAACAACATTACTCACACGTTACACACACCCCAGATGAAAACCCGCATAATCTTAATCTGATAATGGCTTCTAAGTTTGGAAAGCATGAGGTATTCCATTTTTCCAACTACGTAAAATACTGTGAGCCTTTCGAATCTCTTTATACTGCCTCAGAAATTTCAACAAATTCCTCCTGATTTTTCCAGTCCTGTGAGTAACGGCTAAACGCTTGATCAGATACCTGAAAAAGAGGCCAAGTAATCACCTAAATACACAGCAGTCCCTGCAAGAGTATACAACACTCAGTCACGCACCCACATATATTCACAACAACATGGGGAATCTAAAGAATACCATGGACCACGTCAGTAAACAGATAACCCTACAATCATAATAGCTATTTTGAAAGGGCACCAAAATATTTCTTTGATGATGGTAATGAGCCATATTCATATAGCTAATTGAGTTACTAGATATTAGCCCATTTGAGGGGTGTCTAGGTGGAAAGTTGAGAAGATTTTGAGAGAGTTGAATAAGCCCTATCAGATCGTCAAAATTTTCACCTTAATTAAATGAAAATTCAAAAAATAAAAATAGTAGCAGCTCGCGAGCTTTTCACACATGAAAAGTCAGTAATATTTTATATCTCCGCTTTAGAATACTATTTTTGAAAGGGAAAAAAGAGCACGTCGAAACGCTCATAATTTGTGCTGATGCCAGAATGGGGTGCTACGATCTAAAAGGGTACCTGACCTGTTTCTGACGCAGTATCGCCAAAACCTACCTATTCTACCAGCCACCTGCTACGAGTATTAGAACAAAGAGAAAGAATCAGGAATTTTGCCAGTCATTATCAACGCTTTTGATAACTTGCTGACACACATAATATAGTGCACTAAATTAAAATGTTCAAATAAAGATAAAAAATTCGCAAGTAATACACACTTAGGAGACTCACACGCAACCGCTGCATCTATCGCAAATGGATATTCTGGGCTTAAACTTTACCTCTAGATCAGCATGAATGTGTGCAAATAGCATAAAAAAAGTTACTAAATGGGTGTTTTCCGCAAAATTTTTTGAGGACCTTACCATACTAAACGTTTCATATTCATCCAAATAAGAAGCTGCTGTAAGTGGTGTGCCCCATCCATTCGCTTCAGCCTTCGGATCTTTTTCAGACACTCTTGAATAGGAACACCGCTCAATTTCATTACATCCCACAGGCGGCAATACACTGCCGTAAAAAGAATTTGATATAAAAAATCACAATCTAAATGAGATTTAATTATTAAAAAATTGAGAATAATCGAATTCCTACAAAATTGGATTATTAACGCACTCTAAAGAAAGATTTTGCTATGATATTCCATGAAAATTGCGGGTGTCGTATCTGCATGAAGTTTAACTGTTAGTAACCTGAGCTTCAAAAAATATTCACAAAATAAATTACAATATAAAGATGCTTTGCTGCAAATTCGGATATCTGTCTCTGTTATGTTCTTTCTCTAATGCTCTCTCTCTTACACTCTCTCTCTCTTATAATATCTCTCTCTTATAATCTCTCTCTCTTATAATCTCTCTCTCTTATAATCTCTCTCTTACGCTCTCTCTCTCTTATATACACTCTCTCTTATTATTTCTTAACACGATGAATTCAAGTTGCTGTGATTGGAAAAGAAAGATTATTTCGACGCACTTTCCATCCCGTTGAGGCATATAGTTTCATCTTTTAATACAAAGCTCGCTACTCTGAAGTAAACATCCACTTTGATGGTGCAAAATATAAACTGAATAACAAAGGTTGGAAGTTCGAATAGTTTGCAAAAAAAGAAGAGACTCTGGTCTTAAAGCATTATTGACAGTTAAAACAAGACGATAGTTCATGCATTTGTTCTTCGCTCCATTCCTGCAGCACATCTTTGCATGTTTCTCACTCAATTTAACTGAAATTACACCTGCTTCATCAAGAGAAAAAGCAAAGCGTCCATTTCAACTATTCGGATGAAACATAGACGAGATAAACTCCACAAAAATTACATTAAAAAAAATAGATTAGACATGAAGCCTGCTAGCTTTCGCACGATTGCAATAGCTTTCACAGGAATAATATAGTGCAAACTATATACATCCTATGCATTTCAAATCGAAATGAACATACTGGTAGTATACAAAATTCATTATCAAAGTCCGCTCCAAAACTCAAGAGAAAGTAGCTTTGCGGCATGACTAGTTAAAAGTGCAAAGCGAGCGAATTCTGGATATAATCAAGTTTATTGGTCTTCAAACTTTGTTGCAAGAGAAAGCTAGGTCTGACCCAACATTGGTAGAGCAGTAAATAAATCTAAAAGGAAAAGGCATTTGAGTGTACGTACACTCAAATCAGTACATGTAATTTCATACCTAAAAAAGTATGCATTCTGACCTTTTAGTCATATCCTCATTATAGTGAATGTGGATGAAAGCATGCTCGCATCTCCGCTCAATACCACTTATAGCTTCAATAAATAGGGAAAAATCATCTTCATCTTCACAGTAAAAAGCTAGAGCAAAACTCGGGTTCATAGAAGAGACTGGAATCTTCAAAGGCTTAGCACCAAAAAAGGAAGCATAATCGGCATCCGCACTAAGAGCTGGCGGCTGAGTTTAAAATGAGTTTGTATATTGGAAAAGGTATACAATATTTTGAAGTACGGGAAAAAAAAATAGGCGGATGTCAGCATCATATATCTGCATGGATACAGTGCTTTTCCGTGATCTAGCTTCCACCGAAAAGCACATGGGGCCACAGAGAAGCAAAAAAATTAAATTATGAACATATTTGAAGGTGCAGATGAAAATTGATAAAAATGAAGCAAAAAATATCAAAATCACGACGAATTTAAACACTGAAAAGAGCTCTTAAAAGCTGCGTAGATTCCGCATACCTGAATGTTCGAATGGGGATCAAGGTATAAAAGATTATCACCTTGCTTACCAACATAATAAAACGCTTGATTCGTTTTTCCACCAATGCAACCCAAACTCCAAGGTAGCTCAAGGTAAGCCAATATGCTGTCAATGTATATTGGGTTTATGCGATCGGATGAAGAAAGAGTCATTGGAAACAGAAGCAGAAGCGATCGCTTCCATCTGGCGTTAGTTCCAGGTGACTCTTGAGGAAAAAAATTTGCTTTATTCACTTGAGCTGCAAGCGATTATCAGAGTAAATGGAAGAAAAATCTCAAGAAAAAGCGATTTTCAATGCAGTGTATTCGAAAAAGAGAGAAAAACGTATTAGCTCAAAGCTTTTGCTGCTGTACATACACCACTCTATACACACAAAACAAAAAGATTGCACGCGTAAAGGAAGCTGCAAGTTATGCATTCAGAGAATAATATCAGAGGTGCCAATCAAGGAGGCAGATGTTAATAAACTCCCATATATAACAGGCAGAGTATCGTAAATGAAAAAATCTTAAATCTATCGTCGTTTCCAGCCAGTATTTCTATGGGGGGCTTTCTATACATTTTAAATAGCGTTTACAATATATCATACGCACTATGCACACCTATAACTAATCGAAAAGAGGTGTACCTACACTTACGCCATCGATAGCCTGTGAAACCATGTATAAAAACCAGATTTTCTGCCGCTAAAAGTAACAAAAAAAATTTGGGGCATATTTTCCCTTGAAAAACTTACATACACTTGGCAGCATTCTTATTCAAGTTATCACCCACGAGTCTACTCCTCAGTAAAGAAAAATATTACAGTAAATGATTAATACAACGATCAGCAAAAAAATCGCATTTCGTACCGTTATTCGATCCATAGTTTGCAGTCGGTGAGGCAGATTTACTGGAGGAAACGCAGCTTTTACTGTAGTGCAGCATACACGAAAGAGAAGGTATTATCGATCGATTACAACCACTGAATCGAGGGGAAGCTGGAGGCTCTAGAGCGAAGTTATCAAAGCAACAGATTTGCTCCTTCTTCTTCTTATGCTGCGCTTGCAAATCTACTTCTCCACAGCCATCATACAAGTCTTCCCACTCATCAAATTCCCACGGAATTTCTCCACATCTTGAATAAAGATTAGCTTGAGAATGTGTAAAATTACTCCCGCCTGTCGTGTGTGTGCTATCAAGTAAATAGTATCCTATTCCGTTGATTTTTTCTGACTTGGAAGAAAGATCCAATACTGAGGTATTACAACTTCCATCATGAATTTCCTTGGTATTCTCGATATTTTTTCCTTCCCATTTTTCAGTATCTGAAATATCTTTAGCGGATATTCCAAATCCTTGAAGAGGAAGAAAGCTTTCCTCCTGACGACCTTTTAGCTCAGCTGGTAGTAGTTTTTCATTTAAATACGCCAAATCTTCACAATTAGCCTCAGTCTTACGAGCCATCACTTTCTTCTCAGCAAGATGATCTCCTAATCCTTCATCTTCGCCTTCGTTAAAATGAAAAGAAGAAGAAATCCTACCCAGGTGTTCACCTTTACAATCTAGGCAAGAAAAGTCTTCAGTGAAAGGAAGGCTCTCACACTGCAAGCTTTGTTTCCACGATGAAAGCTCATCAATTTCCAAGGATGCGTTACCAAGGTAGCTTACTAAATTGTAGCTTGAAGAGACATTACATGCGTACATCATATTCTTCTTCACTACACGCCACTTTGAAGTCATCCAAGAGCTAGTATTTGAGGGTGAAATAGAGCTACACACACAGCAGCATCCAGCAGAAGCTGAGTTTTCGTTGCTCATATTCACATCAGACTTATTTAAGGATTCATTATTTAAACTGCTACTCATCCCCATAGTAGCGACCTTCATGTCGTAGTTTTGACTGGATTTGGAGCAAATTCTGGGCGGATTGTATTCAGCGGAAGAGAACGGCTTGAATGACTGATGAGATACGCTTGGAAGATTACAGCAGTTCTTTTGTATCTCTACTTCATTTAAAAAGCCGTCGGGATTTACATACACGAAAAACTCGTTCTGATGAAAAATCACACACAAAGTAGGTGGTGGATTAGCCAGTTTGAGATGCAAGCAAACTGCATTTTCGAGTGGAATGTTTCAGTGGAAATTTCTACTATGATTGATCTGATCCTTGGGATGAATGAGTACTGGTGTGTAATGTGTGCAAAACTGCAGTTAACACACAGACAAAGGCGCACATGCACACACAAAGAGATATCTTTCAATGAATTCAAAAGTAAAGGATTGCTTCAAAACTCAAAAACCTCCAAAGAGGAAGCAGTAACACGCACGCTAATTTCTAAGAAAAAGTGTCTGCGTAAAAACAAAAAATTCGAAGAATCCACGTCTTAATGAAAGAATAAACAAATCATCTTCTCATATATCAGCTTATCCATGGATGATACTGCAAAGCATTATATTAACACACTTGAAGATCTCTGAAGAAAATATGTTTAAGCTTATAAAGCTGCTAAATAATAGAAAATATTGATCTTCACAACACCCCTGTACACCGGCGTTTAAAGGGGAATAAACTATAGCTCGCACACAAATATTCATTAACAAAGCCTCATTTTTTATCCAAATAAAAAGATATATATATATATCCCTACCACTGTGTGTAGAAACAATCAACCTAGTGTGTGTGCACAATGCCCTAATACCTCTCAGACTTTATTCTTGAAGCAATTTTTAAATCACTTAAAAATTTGCATCTTATATAACACATTAAGAATATCTTCAATTAATTATATATTCTTTCTAGAAAAGCAACCTTCAATTATATATGTAACTTGAAGAGTATAATAAAATATATCCTTTCTATAATATAAGAGATAGTCTACACACAAGCTATGATTACACCTTTACAAGCTAGTCTACACTTATGAGTAATAAAATCCTGCAAAAAATATGCGAAAATCACTCTGTGTGTAGCCGTATTCTCAGTTAAAATCCACCAACATATGCAAAAGGCTATATAATTCATTTTAGAAGAAAATTGAAGGAAATTCTCGAAAAATCTCCGTCGAAATCGCAGTCAATATATTATTGTTTCAAGGAAGCATAATTCATGTAGAGGAAAAAGTAAAAAGAATCAGCAGAAAACGTACGAAGAAGAGATAGCATGTAGAGCAAAGAATATTTATCTTTATCATAAACTTTAGCGATTTCATATTCTAGAAAGGAGCACCGGACGCATCATAAGCGATATAACAGAGAAGAAATATCTATGAAATACCATCTAGAAACAAAACAAGGTCTTTACTTAAACTCTCCCACGTAAAGTTTCATATCAAACCCGTAACCTCTACACACACAAAACTTCCACTTCCATCCTCTTCTTCGACAAATTCGCAGCTTTCTTCAGATTCATATAGATCGTGCTAATCAGCACGTAAAAATTACCATAGTCGCTGCAGTTTGCTCCACTAACAACTTTATAGAGAGCGAAACTGTGGTGGGTCCAAACCATTCGCCTGCAAACTTCCCTAACCCTCTTCTCTTCACTATATTATCAAAGTCCAAATCGTCACCAAATAACACAGTCTCTGCCTCCAGAGGCCCATAGAGTTTCCTAGACCAACCTATAATATATCAGAAAATGTGGTGTGCTAGGTGGAAATAAGCTTAAAATCTAGTCTAATTAATCGAGCAAGATATATATATGCTAGAAGGAATAATTACAAAATGAGCAAAAAAAGAGCAGCTTCAACACACTGTAAAATGCATTGAAGACTCGATTGAGCTGAGCTGGAGCGATTTGATTATCAACGGCAAAAAAAACTAATAAAGAAAAGCAAGTAGGGCGATACAAGACTATACTGTTTGGTCAAAGAATACACTCTGCGAAAAAATGAGAGAACAACACCCAGGTGGATGCTTAAAGCCATAAATAGTAGCTTAACAGTGGGGCTACAGGTGAACGATTAACCTACGGAAGTAAGCACGAACACACACGAGTGTAGAAGGCCTTTAGCATCAAAATTTGATGCTTTTCGGTCAACAAAAGCGCTGAATAATACAAAAATAAGAAATTAGCAAACAAGCATACAGCGTGTGTTCACGAATAAATCTCGTGAACACACACACCTAGTAGTGTGATGAGGTCTACACACATTTTCACTATATTTTCGTTATTTGGTACTATAAAGTTGAGAAAACCTGAAGTACAAGGTGGAGCAGCTAACTCACGTCTCTCTTCACACAAAAATTGCATACAGAGGGTTTTGATAACCTAGTTAAAGAAAGCAGCTAAAAACATATCCCAGGAGGTCGGAAGTGAAAAGCATAAAAAGCTGCACACAGAACAAACTACCATCAAAAATACATTAAACATAAGCTCATATAAAAATGAGAGTTTTCTGCACAAACCCATATGTTTTTTAAAATAAAAAAATCATCCTCAAGATCTTCACTTCCTCATTAAACTAGACTAACCTGCTCCTCCACCAGTAGAGCGTATAAAGGAAAAAATGCTAAACGGAGCGTACGCAGATGGGCATGGAACATCAAGAAATAACTGTAGAATATCCTCTTGTCTGCTAGGTCGCAAATTTTCCGTGCGAAAATCTGATTTTCACAAGGATAGCGATGAAAAGTAGATGAGGAAGTAGTCAACAAAGAATCTAGAGGATTTCCTAGAAACTTGTGTTTCATCCACAAGTCACACATTGAAGGAAAAAACCTAGAGAAATAGACGAAGCTGAAAAGCTAGGGTGATAGAGGAAGCTGAAAAACCCCAGACAAATAGACGAAGGCGAAGAAAACGCAAGACGAATCCTTGCAAAGAGAGTGTAAAGACATGAAAAAATATCTTCAAAAGCTAAAAAAAGATATTTCACAATCATTGCAATAAATGGGTATTCTGCAAGCAACTTTGTTGTAACTGCTTCCTAACAAAAACATCAATTGCTGCATCTTCAAGGAATTTCAGCCAAAAAAGTCGCATTTAAAAAGCAAAAATATCAGGAGAATGTATGAAAAAAAAACACACGGAGAATCAGAAGCTCAACTTCAACCCAGAAGCTGAAAAAAGAATTTGAAAAACATCTACTGGGAATTATAAATGATAAGTTTGACGATTTTTATCTCTAAAAATCTCTGGAGCTTTGAAAGAGACATCAATTCATATATACTGGAGAGGATTGGACTACCTTAAAGGAGCAAAAGGCAGCAAGATTATCGCATCTTGTAGGGTGTAGCAGTGTGGGTAAGAAATACTAGCAATAACTTATAGTAAGATAAATTTACGCAGAATCAACGCAGTGTGTGTTATTTGAGTTGCCAGTGCTTAAGAAGACGCTTCAATCGCAATCATATACAGGAATCGATAGCGTTCTACCTTTTTCTTTCATCCAATTAGCCATACAACCGAGTTTCTCGGCATTTTTCTTCACTTTTTCTTCTTCTGCAGCTGATGATTTCATCGCACAACCTTCAGAAATTGGAGAATAAGCAGGGCTAGCAAGACTAGAAGAACAGCCAAGACTAACGGGAAATTCTGAAAAATCCTTCGAAATTATGTTTCTCCGATTAAAAGCAAATCCTGTAGAATTGTTGGATATCTTGAAAGCTCCTGCTTTTACATTACCCTTCAAAGAGGATGCATCCTTAACAAACCCTGTGTTCTGCCGAGTACTGCTGCTCTTCCTCATTAAATTATCGCAATTCTGCTGTTTCTCTAGAAAATTTTCACACGCTCCTCCTCGCATATTTAGAGATGTATGCTTTTCTAAGAAATGACGTTGAAGGCACTGAAAAGTTCCAAAAAGATAGAGTAGCATGTTGAGACTTAAGTCTGCAGAAGATGAAGATTTATACATTTAAAATAATCTTGCTTTATGTGCAAAAGAGAGCTTCTATTTATACTAAAAGATCTCCGTTTAGATCCTCTTTATGTGCTTCGAGTAGCACTCAACAAGATCGCAGCATCAGCACACACACACCCATTTACTCTGAAAAAATAAAGATTTCAGGTCTGCACAGATGAAACTAATAGTATTATTTATATAAGCTGTCTTCTGTAGTTATTCAAAAAATGAACTTGGGAGCCTAGCATCGTGCTCAAAATGAATAGGCAGATTTTTGAAAAAGTGCTAGAGAGAAAGAAATACACACACTCATACACACACAATCAAATCAGATTGTATCAAATTATGCTAGTCTCCATAGGTGCCTACTTTTAGTGATAAGCTATATCCACGAAGTTGAAAAAGATGATACTACCATCTTGCACTACATCAATACCAAAGAAAACATAAAAAAAACATGAAAAGACAAGTATTTTTAGAATTACGTGCGATGCAAGAAACAGTCGAACTTGGATCAACCCTGCGGCTAACGATTAGGTATAGCTGCGTAGAATGAATGCTTTCCAGCAGCGGCAACTTAATATAAGCTACTCCCTTCAAAGCAGTGAGAGAGAGAGAGAAAGAGAGAGAGAAAGAGAGAGAGAAAGAGAGAGAGAAAGATTAAACTATCTTAATGCTTCTCTACTCTAACGAAATAACCATCAATAGAGACTTGACAGTTATCCATTGTTAGCTTAGACAAAGAATGATCTTCTAACACACGTCAAAAAAATAGAGCGTTTAACAGCATCATTAAGTATAG
This sequence comes from Nephromyces sp. MM_2019, assembly GCA_015657535.1. Taxonomy (NCBI): domain Eukaryota; phylum Apicomplexa; class Aconoidasida; order Nephromycida; genus Nephromyces; species Nephromyces sp. MM_2019. The sequence continues at coordinate 18,402 of JADHZB010000193.1, read as the reverse complement.
GAACCAGCGAGTTCTACACACAAGGATATCAAGAATAAGATCATAAGCACCACTAAAATTCGCAGGCAGATTCGTTCAATTTAGGGTAAAATCAAGCACACGCAAAAAAAACACCGAGCAACATAGAGCTTGCTAAAAAAAGTTAGTTGCTTCTGAAAGAATCTTCAGCATTTTTTTTTCTAGTAATATTTGAAGAAAATAGTAAAATTCCAGGCATCAAAATCAGCTATCTTACACTACAAATCGCATCAAAAATCTTTCAAAAAAGCATCAAAAAGAAGCAGTTTTGCTACCTGAACAAGCAGCATTTGCCCAGCCCGTATGGTGCAACCCCATCCAACATCGGAATGAATAGTTATCCAGACTTTGTCGCTATCATCATCACCATCACAACGATACATTGGGGCAAAGCCAGTCCTATAAGTCATTTGCACAATATTGCTGAACGCTAAAAGGAAAGCCACCTCAACTTCCTCCTTGTTACTACTCTTTAGCCCAAAGTATGAGCATCCACCTACAAATAAACTCAGATACAGAGAGAGATTAAGCGAAAATCTCCAAGAAAAATTGAATGTTTATCAATAGACTAGCTGAAAGAAAAAAATCTTCAGCTTCCATAAAATATTAAAAACGAGAAAACTTCACACACACAAACTTCGTTGTATACACTCTTCAATATGAAGAACTAAATGCTGAACTTCTCTGTTTTCACATAGCAGCCTTCGATGCAGTGAAGTGCAGAAAAGCAGCTTTATATGCTAGGAAAGCAAGCCTACAGAGCATGCTGATGCAATAAGATTTCGCTGCCTGTCAAAATACGTTAAATCCATTGCAGAAAAGCAATCAACGCACACTCTCATCTTCTAATCCATTCAAGAAAAGCAAACAGCACGCACTGTCATCTTCTAAACCAAAAAACCACTTGATTCCGAAGAAGGCACCCTTCCGCATGAAGCATGGATATACAAAGCTAGCTTATTTAGGTAAACACACATAGACTATCACTAAGAGGAGGGTGTGCATTTCTGAAAAAAGTTGAAAATACCGTATGCAGTGTGTGTGTGCACTTAAAAACTCGGTTATGGGCTGCTTACTGGATAATTCATTTCCAGAAGTTTCTTTCATCGTACAAGAGTCACGATCATGGAGCATAGAAACTGAAGATGAAAAAGATGCCCTACCAGAACACCTGTGGTACCCATCTTCATGTCCTCCACTCGGTGTCTCTTCGCTTAGGAAATCTTTGATAAGGCGACGTGTATCGGTGATGTTGCTGGAAGGAGAAGCTCTGTGTGCGAAAAAAAGCAACAGATTATGAGAATTTTATCAGTACAATTATGCGAGGCTTAATAATAATATATTCATTACTTTGATATCGATTTAAAACCAAAAACTTCGATAGCGACTATGAGCAATTGAAAGTAGAAGAGGCTTGTAATACTGGGAGAAAAGCGTTGATAGAGTCGTCGAAGAAAAATGAATCCTTCTGTTTCTAAAAGTTTAATTTGAAAAAGCTCTTTTTAGAGCGAGAAAATAGCCAAGTTATTGAGAGGATGAAACATCAGCAAAAAGCGTGAACAATCGTGAAAAAAACACACATTTTTAGCTGAAATTGTAACACTAGAGCTTTTGCCGACAAAAACTCAGAAAATGGCAAATTCAGAGAATATTGAGGGCGTTTCTTCTAGGAAGTGATCAATTTCATAAAGAAACGGCGTTTTCTTTGACATTTTGCAAAGGAGAATGCAAAAATTCTGATGATTTTCAAGGTGTGTGCGTGCGAGCTTGAAGATATTTTCTTCGCAGCAAGAAACGAGCATGAGTGGCTTTCCATGTACATCTGGGAAATGAGGAAGAGAGTGCTTAAAAAAACTTCTTGAAGATTGCAAGATCAGTTAGTAGAAAAAGAGGAGAGGGTTAGAAAAAAAGAGAGAAAAAGCTTCAAAAAGAGAGAAGAATAAGAGGGAGAGAAAAAACATAAAAAAAAAGAGAGAAAAAGTCTGAAGATTTCATTAAATCTTCACTTCATTCTCAATGTAAACCGTATAACTTAATGCCGTAGCATCATCATACCTTCCTGATTCTGATTCTCTCTTAACAGATTGAGCACCGAATTTGTTTCGACTATTTCTACCTCTAATATTACTCTCATTTTCAGTAACGCAGGCAGATCTCTGAGCTATCACAGATAAATCAGTGGAATAATCATCCCCACACACGTTCTTCACTGAGGAAAAGAGGAGGAATGGGGAAGACTTGGAAGTAACTAAACCGCGATCATCATTCCCAGTGACTTCGAAAAGGTAAGTGCGTCCCAGAAGATGCAGTGGCTGGTTAGGTATTATGCTTATATTAGTATCATTGTATACACCCGTCCAGTTTAGTATACTATGAGTCCATTGGGTTATAGTGGTGCTAACATCGTGTTGCAACTGCAGAAAAGAAGGCAAAAAATGGATTTTCTACTGAAGAATTCGATGAAGAAGAGAGAGAAACAGAAAAACATCTATCGCAACTCCAATTGTCTGTTTGCACACGCGTTCAGCTTCTATTTCATTCTCATAGAGGATGCACACAGACTAAAGAAGCAGGCTACCATGGACCTCCCTGACCGAATTAGCATTAAGCATTCTCTGTGCTCATGCCTTACATGAGTGTATCATTCCAAGGCAGCACACGCACACAGAGTAGCTTTAGCAGCCTTAAACTGGCTAGTGTTATTCGCATACTGGAACTGGATAAAACATCAACGTAGCACTAGTTGTCATGAATACTAGCAAACTACGCACACAAAACTTAGCACAAGCCAAAAATCCCTAGCGGCAGATATTAAAGAAAACTCAACATATATACCAGTATCTGGAGGGTGAGAAAGATGAAGTGAAATTTTCTCGAAGCATAAAGTAGGTAAGAACTTAGTTAATGAGTTGTAATGCTATAAAATTTAGTATCTCAATAATACTAACTTCAGTATATCCAAACAAGTACACACAAATTGATTTCAATATGGGTAAAAATATCTAATTAAAAAATAGAACACACTCGTTATAAACACGCACACAAATTGGTCTACACTAGCACACACTCGAAGCTCTAGGACGTAAAGTAAATACAAAACTGGGATGCTGCGAAGATAATTCTCATGGTTAGCCACCTTTTGAGAACAGCTCTTAAAAACACCAGTTTTATTAAGGCAAGGAAATCGCAAACACACACACACACACACACGAGCTTCAATTATAGTTTACTACCTCTAATACTGAAGAAACAACCAAAACAAAATCAAAATATCATCATTGTTTGCTACTATATGATGAGAGAGTTGAGATTGATCTTCTCGTGTAGTTTCTGTTGCATTTGCGTGCAAAGTGCGTTATCAAACTATTCATAACGGAACTTCAAAGCCTTTAAATCACAATGGCACTGCAAGCAAGCCTTGATGAGCAGCTCTTCATACACATTTCTAAGAGAAAAAAAGGTGAAAAGGCAAAGCAAAACGAATAGATTTAAGCAGCTTAAAAGCTATCATTTTTAGGGGTTTTTAATGCTTTTATACGACCTGCTACATGGCCTGCAGAGTTAAACCTATTATATATATAGCCCGGAGGGTATATATTTAGGCTTGATACATATATCTAGCTAGAATGAAGGGAAACGTAGATTTTCTTTTGAAGCTAGGTAAATGATCATCCATCAATTTTTGGTAGCAGAGGCTAGAATAAAATTATTGGAAGAAGCAGAAAACTGCCTATTGTCGAGTCAGTCTATCTCTGCAGGTTTTATATGATGAGGCACAATAAAAAAGATTCATCAAGGGATTTGCTAGACAGTTTATAGTAAAAATGTGTGTGGTTTTTAGATTTGCAAATTCAAACAATGCAACTTTTGGGAAAAAAAGATTCGCCATAGCACATATCGTCACCCAAAGCACTGAGGCTTGACAGTATTTGAACAACGCAAAAAAAATTTAATCAGTAAAGATGTCTTCAATAGGGAAATCACTTTTAAAATTCATGCATAGAAGAGTATAAGGCGAATTTTCGCACACACAGAGATGAAATAGGAAAAAGATTTTATAGAACGGCAAGTGACGGCTTTTAAGTGGTTTTGCTCAGCGAAAAGCGCTAAATTCATATATTAAAACATATTTATGACGCACATATTATTACACTTCAATTACAGCGTCATCAGTAGCTCCCACTGAGCGAAAACTAGTAGTTTCAGAAACCTTTCAAGGTATAAAAGAATAGCATCCAATTAGAAGAAGTTCTCTTGCTAAAATATGGAAAATTAAAGCAGATTTCATACATACCTACTTATATTAACTTTGGTAAAAATTTTGCTTTTCAGTCTTTTTAAATTGTGAAAATAAATAGAAAAACTACTCTCCACAGAAAATCACAAATCTGCTTTTTCATCTTCAAAAACGCTGAAAAAACATCCAAAAAACGACACACAATAAAACCCTCAAAACCGACAAATTCATCAGCAAATTAACTACCAACCTGCTTGAATTTACTAGACAAGTTGCTCTTCGTCGTCAACTGGAAAGATCTCCCACAGAGGGATGGTGAATAACTCAATAAAAAGTTGCTAGTAGCACTACTATCACGATCCAAATCAAAATCGCTTAAACTACGACATCTTTCAATCATAAATTCCGCATTTTCATCGGAAAATGAATCCTTTCGACAGGAAAACTCATCATTTAAAGAGATTTTAGCAGCTTCAGAGCCATCTGAGGGGGATGAAGAGGAGAGAACCGACACACACATACAGTTTCTTTCAGATGATGCATGTCGCGAAGCTTCTTCCTCCAGAAACATTGGTTCTCCGCTTTCAGAACGAACACAAGAAGAAGCACGGCACTCCATCGAAGTATTTGCTTGATAGTTTGAAGTATACCAAAAAACAGAGGATTCGCCTTCATCAAGTTCGCCTTTTCGGGATGGTGGAATCAAGAAATTCTTGCAGCGGTGTGTGTGTATGCCTATCGGCAGGTGCGAAAAGCTCCCAGTAGCTGATGACCTACAGCCTCTTGAAAAAAATTGTTTTTTTCGATTATCTTCATCAGCTTCATCGCCTAAAAAAAAAGCTTGTTTAAAACATCTTTTTCTTATTTACCTTTTAAAAAAAGCCTTCTTCACCATCTTCAACATCTTCATCATCTAAAAACAAGCTTTTCCAAACATCTTGCTTACCTGAAAAAAGCTTTTTTCTTACAATTTTCTCTGCTTCATTATACAAATTGCCTTCATTTTCTAGAATAACCTCTGGTTGGCTACCGAAATCGAAGCCTGTATGAGGTGTGCCTTCATCTTCAGCAATTTTATCATAATCCGATGATGCAGTATCAGATTCCTGAGATGATGAAATCCTCAGAGGAGGGAGGAAAAAATACTTAAAATCTTGACCCGGGGAGACTCGGCAAGAAATCTTGTTGAAATCTTCAATATTACGTGGCGAAGCCTCATAATTATCAACGCTGCCTTCATTACTAGCTAAACAATTAATATCGTTTGCATGCAGAGCATTTGCGGCTAGAGGAGTTGCAGGTAACAAGAAAGTTTACAAGGAGAAACATATATTTATATAAGAGTTGGGAGGAAGGGAAAAAAGGTATCTCTCCCTTGAAGATGTGGAAAAAAAAAGAGAAAAAAGACGAGACTACTTGATTAAAAGAGAATTTTATAAAGTAAATAACAGCAAGAAATAGAATTGAAGAATGCATTCAAAGGTATGACTTAGCTAAGGTGGAAACCCACCTTTGTAGTAGAGAGATTGCTGAAAAAAGAAAGAAATCTCTGTGTAATGCAGAAAAAATAGAGACAGAAGAAAACGGTTGAAGCCAGTAGGAACCATGAAGGGGGAGGTTAAAGAGAGAGAGGGTTAGAGAAAGAGGAGCACGTATATAGAGAAGCACACAAACATAGACTTACACATAATTCGCACACATAGGCCAGCACCAATTTGAATGTTCTCATCTTCTTACTAAGGTATAAAATGAAAAACTGGAAGTTTAAATAGCTTTATAAAAAAAATTCACCTATTGAGTGAGCAATTTGACACAAAAATTAGAAAAACCAATATAGCATCCACACACACAATTATATAACTGAAGACACTAGCACTAGCCTTACCACATAGGACTCACACTAGCATCAACACACAGAAAAAACTAATGTAAAAGTATATAAAACCCTCTTTTTAAGAGCTTACCTATTAAAGTTATAGGTACTCAAGATCTTTATAAACGCATAACATCTATAATCTAAACTTAAGCTATTACATCTAATCAGCTGCTAAATGATGAATTTTTTACCATGATAAAAAGCAAATTAAATCAAATAACGTGAAGAAGAGGGAGGAAAAAAGACTGAGCTTCGCGGGGAGGAGCAGAGAATTCACATCAAATGCCACAAATTTGTAGAAAAAACAAGAAATTCACGAAAAATCGCCAACAATTCACATCAAATGCCACAAATTCCTCCAATTTCACATAAAATCCAACTTTAGTACGCCAGCCTAACAAATCACTTAACAAACCAAGCTAGCTTGCACTACACCGCTTATAAACTACTGCTTAAAATGCCATTTTTAAGGTAGTCCTACCAGTCCTATCTAGCTAAAAAAAAAACACACACCTTCTATCGTAAATGCAATAAAATTTCTTAAATAGCAGCTACCATCATATATAAGCTCCTGCACTGTGCAAACGTGTAAAATGATAATCTGGCGAAGCTCTTCGCCTTACTTTAGATGGCAGTTTACCTTACAATTTAATAAAAAGCTTCAAGGGGTAGTACAATAGACTTTTCAGCATCATCGTCATCATCAGTAGAACTATGTATACTCGCTAATATAAAGCAGATTAATAAGCTTGATTGAAGCTAGGTTATATATACTAAATTGCACTTTCCTCTTCAGAACCTCAGTATCATTCCTTCTTGCTGCATTTTCCTGCTTCCTGCATTTCTTTTATTAGATTTTCTGTCTAATCTCCGAATTATACTTTGTCAGTTACAGAAAAAAAGCCACTTCTCCATCACATTGTAAACTACTCAAAAAGTGCTAATTGCGAGATAATTCAAACAAAATCAATGCACATTATGATGCTTTGAAGAGGATTTTTCTCGCAGATCATAAGGTGCTAAGCTTCATGTGCCGGCAGCATTGCAACCACACTCTTTAGCTAATCAAGCAAAATGCTGCCAAAAAAACCCTCAAACAAAGCCATTTCTAACCTTTGAACGCAACTCTAAAGATAGCATCCGGCAATGAGATACTGGGAATGCTATCACGATAATTTTGCAACATCAGGGCGTTCTTCAAGGATCTATTCAACAGCAGCAATAAGTAGTCTCGTTTATGCCAACTTTGGTACAACTCAAAGCCTTCCACTACCAGCGGCATGATTCAAAGGGGATTTCTCTCTTCAAGTATTTCAAACGGTGAATTCTGCCTCTTTTCACCGTTTCGGATAGAGTAGTCATAACTTTATGTAGCTTTGCTGGCGTGGAAAATAGCATCATCTTCAATGACCAAACGGGAGGATTTGGAAAGAAACCATTAGGAAGTGAGCAGTATATTAGAAGCTGAAGGAAGTGGAAACTTCTAGGAAATTATGTTTGATAAACACCTTTAAGGGGGTGTTGGATATTTTCAGCACAGATCCAAACAATTGAGCCAATGGATAGCTCCCTGAGAGGAAAGAGAGGAATACTGCAGCGTATCATGATGAAGGCGTAAACTGCAGACTGGAAATAGTTCGTGCAAACATATGAGATGTTAGATGAGGGGGTTTTTGCGAATCACTAGGCGAATGAAACGAAAAAACAAAATTTTTTGGATGAAAATGAAAAGCATCAAGATGTATAAAGTAAAATGCAAGGCTTTAAACTATGCAAGAAAATGGAGTATAATAGGTGGGTTGGAGATAATGATGTTGCATCATTCGCTCTAAATATTTCCATTTTGTGTACGAATGTCAACCAAAAAAGCCAAAAAGAAGAAGACGAAAAGAGAGAAGAGGTAGATTAACAATGTGAAGAAGGTTATTGAACAGCCCTTACCAGATAAGAGAAAAGTTCAATAGGTACAGCTCATCAGGCCTAAGAAGATGGCTGCCTCTCTTATTATATACAAACAAAACGAGAAAACTTAAGAAACTGAAACTGAGACAGAACAAATGTAACACAAAGCGACTATATAGTATAAGCTCTATCTGTATGGAAGGAAATTTCGACGATTAATTCTCAACGATGCAAAGAATATCGCCATTCAGTAAGGAATATGTAAATACGCCGCTAAACCCTAAACCCTAAATACTCACAAATTTAAGAATCTTCACATAGAGATTCTCGCGAAAGTATGCGTATTAAGGCTCAAATTCAGCCAGAGTATTATATGAACAAAATTCATGGGAGTATAATAAAAATTCTCTCTCTTGAGTAACCCACGTTTTCCTGCTCTGAACTGCGATGTTATCTATATGAAAACCTCTCACAAACCCCCTCATCAAATGCACACATACGTAGAAGATTAATCTACACACACCCACATACACAAAATCCTTACATTTGTCCCCTTCCAACTGCGCTACTACTTTGAAGGGCAATGGATCCTTGAAGAAATCTTTTTACCATAGGATTAACAAGGTAAAAAGCTTTGAAATTCTCGCAATAATCACATTTTGCAAACTTCTGGGATCTGCTCGAAGCGTATTGCAAGCTGCTTTCATGATAAGGCGTGGAAATACGCTTTCCTGCCTCCTAAAAAAAAGATATATCAATAAAATTCACGGCTCTAAAGGAAAATTCGCGGTTTTTTTTAAAGTCTAATAGCAATGATAACTAGCAAAGACTTCATATTGATGCGAAAGTTTCGATACTGAAACATCATTTATGCAGGCAGAGAGGGTGTAAACAGAAGGATAACTGCAAAAAACTCGAAACTTATCTTTGCAAGCAGATTTTCAGCTTCGCTAATTTAATAATATAAACGGTGTGTTTCAAGGAATATACCCTCAAATGCATCTTTTTTTAGAAAAAAGCAATGATTTTATGAATAGAGGAGGAAAACAAACTGGGGGGTGTCACAAAAACTCTTGAGGATTTTTTAAGCAAAAAAAAACAAGAAATATAAAGAAAAACCCCAAAAAACCTCAATAAAAACCCCAAAAACATCATGAATAAACACATCCAAAACAACTGCATACAAGCACACAAGAAAGCCAATGTTTTCAAATAAGTTATCAGGCTGTTAAATAATGTTATTTAGTCCAAAAAAGGTGAATAAAACATTGTATTCTATTAAAAAAAGCTCCTATGATATATGTAGTAATCCAGTACCCATAAAATTCATAGTAGATTGTAAAAATGAGGCAATAAAAAACTTCACCAAGCCTCTAGATAAAATAATGAGCACCACAACACACAGGAAATTGCTTAAGTTACGCATATTATCATATCAGAAGGTTATACGACTGGCGAAACTCAAGCTTTTGAAAGGGATAAATGAAGAAATAGTTAAAAATTCAACAAAAACTTCATTTTCTTGCCTAAATAAGAGTTGAAAAGGACGAATAACTAGCCCATTATATATTGTAACACCCTGAAATTTTTCTTAGTAACGACTGATTCCAAACCTATTTACCTAGATCCAGCGTACGGCTGCAGCAGACAAAAAAACAGAATTGAAGCGTAGACTGGGTGCTGAATTCTTCATCTAAAAACCCTATATGAGTCACTCAATACACTATGCTGAGCAGCTCTTCCGAAAGCATAACAGCTTCAAAAGAAAGTGTGCTTTTCCAAAATATGCGTGCGCTTCTATAAACCTATGAATTTCGCTGTCTGTGTTCTTTAAATTAAATGTGAAGAAGTAAAAATTAAAATGCATTACGCAAAAAAAAACTCAAGAAAGCAGAAGTCAAATTTGAAATCAATTTTTCCAACAAAACGATAACTAACTTAAAAATAAAAAATCATTTACATATCCATGCATTGGGAGAGATATCACAAACAAGATGCTAAAGACAATGATATAACACTATATATAGTATTTATAAAAGGAAAAGGATATCATCTTTCTAATAGCAAGAAAATTTCCCTACTGAAAAAATAACCATCTAATATTGGCGTAATATCGTGAAGAATACAAAAAAGACGATACCAACACACAGCTAGTTGCAGCAAAAAACGAAGCAGAGAGCACAATTCACACGCTTAAAGGTATCACATGCTCATACAATATCAGCGATATTATCGGCAAGGAAAGCCCACCAACTTAAGAGATAGAATAAGTTTAAAACAGCAGCTGCAGTGTATAAAATTGAAGAAAAGAAAAACGTTTAAAGTAGTAAATTTAATACTATGAAGAAGTAAAGCTAATACTCGAGAGGAAGAAGGAAAAAGCTAATACTCGAGAGGAAGAAGGAAAAAGCTAATACTCATGAGTGAAGAGGCCAACATAATATCATATTAATAAGATACAATAAATGTGGTTAAAATTCTTCAAAGGCACGCACACGCGAAAAATTGACTTCATATGCATGCACACAGAAGCTCTCATAAATGAACACACGTGAAAAACTCGGCTTAACGTTACGCTCAGAAAAACCGTCACTTCAAACAAAAGGTAATGACAAAGCTGTAAAGCCAGCCCTGTATTCTTCTTGCAGTATGCCTCAACTTCCTGATGTGTGAAGAGACTTTTTCAATGTACATACACATCGAAATACACAGAAAATATTAAAATTTCGGCTTTTTTCGCATCAAAAAAGAGCATCTCGGAAATAGAAAAACCTTTTAATTCACGAATTTCGCATACAAAACATAGCTGCCTTTGAAAAAAAACATGTTTCGCATAGTAAATTTGAGGAAAAATCGTCTTTTACACTTCAAGCAAAAGAGAATACGCAGTCAAAGAATTACCAATAAATCACATCGGTCAAAGCAACTCATCGCAGTTCAAAATCCTAAAATAGGAGCTCCTTTTTAGGCATCATAGGTAGCTTCTGGAATCGCTTGCTCTTCATGAAAGTAACATTGCACCAATGAAAAATCTCATTCTGCACACACACAATCAATATCGTGACAAGAGGATCAAACGCTATACACCAATCTCATTCAAAGTAGAAATTATTTATTCAAATGATTCGCTTCAGCTTTCAGAGTCGTCTTCATTTAAATTGATAGCTTTCAGTGTGTTTAAAGAGAAGAATCTTAGAAAGAATCTTAATTCTTTCCCATGCATTTCTATTATGCTCTCAGTATATATGTTTCTGATCACCAATACCAAAATCGCCTAAAAAATTTTGTTTGGTAGCCTTTTTATCAAATTATGCTTCCTGACGCTCATGGATAGAGCTGATTTCAAAGTTTAAAGTAATTCAGTAAGAAATTCTATGAATTTGACCCAGAATATCAGCATCATAGACTTTTCAAAGCCTGATGCTTCACGAGCAATACGACGTAAACATGGAATATCAGGCAAAAAAGCTTCAATTGACTGCTACAAAGTTAATATATAAATCTACTTTATACGCTTTGCTATTTTTAAGAAAAAACTTGTTTCTACATCATCACGTGTAAAATATCAATTTGCTTCGATGCAATTCTAATAGGAAAAATTTTGAGATCAAACTAGGGTGTGATGACAATAACAAGCATAAAAATGGCTATATATATCCACAAAAAATTCATCCTCTTAAAAATTTGTTTCGTCAGTCAGCAGTACATGTCAGATGTAATGCTCAATTACATTTTCTAATTCTCGAAAGTGTGTGTCTTTTTTTTCATAAATTGAAGCAGACCGTAGATTTAGTCTGCTAGATTGCAGCTTAGGTGCAAGAAAAATATACACAAACTGTAGGAGTTACTAAAATTTCCAGCATAAGTATTATAAAGAGGTGAAACACATCCACAGTATCTCAGTTTTCAAATGATAATCTGAGCGTAAGCCTTACGTGGCATGAATTACTTTCACGGTAATACGAAAACTTGAAAAAATTAATGCTCAGTAAGAAACATTTCTCTTTGATGTGAAGAAGATGCTTCATTCAAGGCTGCCAATTATTCTCATTCAATTAATCATCAAGACGTAAAACTGCATGTTTCCGTACCTATTTCGAGACATACCAATAGTAGTAAAATCTAAGGATTTTGCATATATGCTCTACAAACAAGTACTGTTATCGGCGAAAAAACAAAAGACAAAATTACGAGCTTGCTATTCACCTGGAAACCATTCTATTGAGCAAAAATAGCAGGTGAAAACGTATAATTCAATACGACAACGTCGGGTCGTATATCATCGACATGAATATCAAGCGAAATTATTCGGTGCTTGCCTAATTCTATGACTAGATGCTCAGCGGCTTTCCCAGCATTACAGTAACAGGAGTAGCACATCATTTGAAACACTTTTCTTTTCATAATCAAAAATGAAGAATGCAGTGACGGTATTTGCCTATGCTATACAAAATTGTGACCCAAAATCTAAAGGCAAAAATTTTTCTGGACGAAAATGTGCACACACACAATCCTTAATCTTCAGACAATTCAAAATCAAAAAAATATTCCAAAAAAACAATTTTTTCATCAAAGGAAAGACAAAAATCAAACGCTTAAAAAAAAGCTGAAGTCTCTACACAACTGTGAAAGAGTAACTCAAAAACTATGAATCTCCAAGATGCATGAAAAAACTGTGATACTAAAAGTGAAATATATAAAAGTTTATTGTTTTCTTTGTATTTAAAAGCCGATAAAACACTATTAAAGATATCACCATATTTTGCTACCTAAAAGAACATTCTAGTAATGCAAATAGAGAAACACCAACGGATTTATGAAAGCCTCCAGGGATGCATTATTCATACACGACCAAAGTTGTAAAAGAAACACAGAAACAAAAGAGACGTCAAAACTGTTATAAACGCAATTTTTTTGTAATAAAACTTGGTATAATGAAAATATTATACAATAATACTGCAGATGATAAGATATTATTCTCTCATATTTTATCCTTAACCAAAAAATCATATCACGGATTAGATACGAACTACATAGCCATCAGGCATTTCATTGGTACTATATATTTTTTTGTAATTTATAAAAGGGGTTAGGCTCACGCACATACAGGTATCGTAGAAAGAACCAAAATTGTATAAAATCCGATGCTGGAAGACAATAAAAACAGGCTGGTGAAAAATATAAGTCAAGCATTATTGTTTAATTTTCTGCTTATTCATGAACCTACGCTAATATGAGTCTCCTCGTATGTATTATGAAGGAGCATGTTGAAAGCATAACTACGCCCTTGTGTATGTACACAAACAAATCACAAAAAAAAAGATTAGAAAAAACACATAGTAAGCAGCAAAGAACATCTCTACAGGCCAATAACACTAGGACTAACCATTGATCTAAAAGAGTTCACGTCAAAAAAAGGCATAATGGCTATTATACAAAAAGAGCTTGAAGAAGAAGTCTGCAAATACAAAATTTTTAAAATAATTTTAAGTCTAATAAAAGATACCTAAACTATGGGACATCATCAGTTGTTATAAAATCAATGCCTCATCCTTCCCCACTACAAGATGCTAATCAGTTTTTGCTTTCAGAAAGTTTCAGTGATACATAGCTAATGTTCTATATATAACGGTATTCGCTTTGCCAACATATTACATATATTTCACCCTTAACGATAGAGAAGATAAACTAGGAGCGTGACTTCGGGTAATATAACCGCATTTTTTTGGTAATATTCATTAACTGGGGAAGAATATTATATTAAAAAAACCCAAACAACCTTATTGCAAAGACAATGAAAAAATCTCTAAATTGCTAGCGTGCATTCGTTCCGAAACATTAAATTTCTTGACGCTAGCCCTCTGCGTGAGTTCCTCCAGGTTAGGATGGCTCAAATATATATAAAAAAAGCACAAAAAATGCAAATCTCGCTTATAAGTCGCGCTTCATAAGGCAGATAAATTGTATCAGCGAAATCCTTAATATTTCTGGAAAAAATTAGGTTTTTTGCTGCATAAATTCGATTTATAAGCTTGGCAAACGACTTGCAATTCACTCGAAAAAAGATAAAGTTGTTTCATTCTTGAGCAGTTGATATTCGTCAGAATGACTCTAAAACTCTTCAACGAGTTATGACACGGCTAGTACCACATGAAAAAAAAGCTATTAGCAGCTGATCAAATATAGTTTTGCACTAGAAGATAAAATAACAAAAATGGCTTTTAAAAAAAGTAGTATACTTCCTACTTTAAAACATGTGAGATGTGACACATGCTATAATTATATAGTTTACAGCACCTTTTGTATTATCGAACATATTTTTTAACACTAGAGATTCTGAATATTGGCATGCAGCAAACTAGCTAGTATCTAATCGGTTCTTATTAATATATTTTAAAAACATTAGAGATGCTAAGTATTATCACACAGCAACCTAGCTACTGTCTAGTCGATTTTTTTTAATAAAATCACAGTGGAAGCATAAAAAGAGAAAAGACTTCGAACCAGATACAAACGAAGTTTTAAAAGGTAACTAAGTCAATTGCAATGGTCGTGTTAAATCATTTTATAAGCACATCTACTTTTGCTTTTCATGTAATAAAATTTTCTGGAAAAAGTATAAAAGTAAATTCTTGTCGGATTGAGTGCCTATAAATTTTTTACATGCTGACAAAGAGCACTTTATTACGCTATAACTACTGAAATCGAATAAAATATATCAAATTCAAGCAGAATGCTTGAATAAACTTCTATGCAATCCGCCACTAATTAAGAGTGCGTAGAGTAGCACAAAAAATGCCTTCAGAGAGAACAAGTTGCTGTGACTCATTAGTTGGTGTGTACATATATTCCCTTACATGGCACTCTTTGCATTCCAGCTACTTTTCCAGTGGATGTGGAATGCGGCTCTACAAGGTCCCGATATAAAGGATAAAGTACAGGACGACATGGGATAAACCATCACGAAACAGTGATTGCTAAATGAAGAATAAAAAAATATGACATGAATCTCAGTAGGCCCATTATGCTGTTTCGCTGTCCAATGTAGCAATTCTGCAACAGCACCATACTATGCGCTTCCAACTGATCCCGGAAACAAGGGGTGGCTAGATCAAAGGATAAAGCATGTGTGTCTGTACGTATGTGTCTGTGTGTCTGTGTCTGTGTGTCTGTGTGTCTGTGTGTATCGGCAAAACAGCAAGTTACTTGAAGCCAAGGAAAAAAAAAGAGATAATTAAAGATGGCGAGATACTTTTTTCATGGGAATTTTCTGTACCATCCTCAAAGAGTTGCCGATTTTTGTACCCAACGCCTTTTGGGGCCGCTCATTATCTATGTTGTGTGTGGGAGTTGGGTGCTTAAGGGCTACTCAACATTCGGCACTGATACACACGTTCCGGCGCGGTGAGGTTAGCAATGACCTACGCAGTATGCCAGTCCTTAGGGATCCATTACATATATTGCCTTTTCCCAATCCTGGGGTGCGAGCCACTATGATGTCAGAGTATTTTGCAGAGTCCAGTATGGGAAAATGGACTAGAGATGTACTACTCGCCTAGGATTGGAGCTAGATGACATCGTTAAGCATGGGAAGCTATGAGGACTATGCGGAGCGCAATTAGCGCACAGTTGTAAATTGTCACTAGATGATATCGTTTTAAGCTTGACAGCCTTTAAGGACTATATGAAGCATAATTAGTACGTAGCTTCATTTTGCGGGCAAGCCATGTTGGAATACACCTGAAATCTGCGACTAAGCTTTCTGAAGCTGCACGACAAGCGCAGCATAGTATGACGACTGCCGGAATCTTGTGGCATAATGTGCGACTCTGTTTTATACTGCGCGATTCTCTAGCAGAACGACCACTGGTGCTCGGGTTGCTAGCAAAACGGCGACCACCCGTGCCCCACAACTCAGAGATAGCAACTATAATGTAATTTTTCAAACTTCAGTAACTAATTCTACTACTTTTCGTTCTACTTTTTTTATGAACATGATCTCAATGATGGCTGAGTTACAGCATTATTAGCACTATATGTATCTAAGCCACCAGAAGCTGAAATATGTACGATCAAGCCACTGGTTCAACTCTGCTAGATATACATGAGGATTATTCGCGACTAATTCCGCTTGAAAATATGAGAAATTATACACTTGCTCGTTCCATATGCGACTGGCTCGAAACTAAACCCCGGATAATGGTAATTCCTTCACTATTTTATTAACGTCACCCAACGGTAAGTCTATAAACATGTCATTAAGCAGGAATTTCTTTACAATCCGAATGAGACTAAAAAAATCACCTCGCCAGAAAGTTTATGAAGGTATAACCCTTGGGATTCTGCCATTTGAAAAAGTTACACCCAAGTGAAAAATAGTTAAGGGATTGTAGCTCACTAGCGCTATTCACAAAAAAATCAGAGTACAAGCTAAAAGAAACATTAAGATTTACCCAAATGTTTCACATAAAGCACCACCAAGATTCAGCAACTCCATATTTTAGAAGCTCAAGCCCAGACTTACACGGAGGATTCTCAATTCAGAAAGCCGCCAAGGTAAAGAATGTCGTGAAACTCCAAGATAATATCGTACGCCTAGCTAGGTAAGTATTCAATAGGTGCTCGTTACCCAGCTATAAACCTACCAGAGAAGCACCAAGAGGGATTTAACATCATAGATATTAAAGACCACAACTGCGTGGCTTTTCGACTATGCCTTAGTTGCTTTTTATGTGCTTAATAATTTTCAGGGTTATAAGCGACCTAGTGCTAAAGTTTGAATCCCGACAGCCCATCGGAGCAAGCTTGCACATACATTACCCCTGCTGTAAAATAAGATACTTGCTAAACTGTACGATAGACTTTGTTGCAGTGGATGTTCGCATTGGCCTCAATTTCTGAGGTGAATAAACATGCATAAACCGGTATTTTTCAATTGAAACTATCTCACAGGCCATTTTTGTAAGTTTAAACGAAATATCTTAGTCCACCTGGAATCAACCATAAATAACATAATTGATCGGTAGAAATAGTAATGGCACACCATATCTGCGGTTGCTGAGTCTCCGCAAATTATCTCGTAGTTTTACTGGAACTTTCGAGGTAACAATAAGTTATTAAACGATAAGAATATGCCTCCTGCTGCCACATGGATTTGAAACAACCGCGGGAAAACACGTAAAGATTCTTATATTGGCGAGCGGAAAACAAAGAGCAACGGGGCCTTGTGTAGCAAAACAATAGATATGCTATCAATAATAATCTTCTTCAAGATTACCCAAAATTGAAGTTGAGCGCAATCACCTGCTAGCCAACCTTCAGGTAATCAGCACTCGCCTGATATACAGCATTAAAACTAGGTTCGAGCCATAGTGATGAGTAACTACAATAAAACGCTAATTCTAATCATGCAAACTCAAAAGTATCTAGGTATTCCCGTATTCATTGCTGGAATAATTAAATGGGCCATGCCACATTATTATCTCGCATATCACACGCCCTCGAGGGTATAGCAAACTTTACGATATATTCCATTATAAATCCATTTGTGCAGCTCGCAATGTCAGCTTCCGAAAAGATGGGAAAAGGGAGTAGTTCAGTGTGCAAAAGAGGTATAGGCCTTTAAAGAGTATGAAAAGTCATGTATCACCGTAAGTCACGCTTCGTGATAATTGTAGGTAACCAGTGACAAGACAAAAAAATAGCACAATCCCAAATCGGCAAAGCAATAACCAGCGTATCTCATGTATTTTGCAATTCTATTTTTTTCCGCGTCATGGTGACTAAACCCCATGAAGTTTCCTTTTATGAATATTCGAAGAAAAAGCAGCCAACACATAGGACTAGGTGATGATGGAAAAATAATGGACTGTATGATAGCTTGCTGGTACACAAGGGATTCCTAAAATGCCGGGTAGATGTAACAAGCAAATCACATCACTGACATGTCGACATATCAGCTATAAAAGAAACAAAATACATCCATGGAATACCTTAGCAGCACCCGCACATTACAAAGAAGTCTAAAAAGCATTATTTTAAAAGTTTAGATAAACTGTTTCAGACTACTAGGCAACCGAGATGGACATAGGATCGCAATAATATGGTATCATACCTCATATCCTATACACATAAAATTGACAAGTTTAAATAAAAAAAAATGACTAAGGCAAACTAAAAAAAAAGCCAAAAATAATCATAGAATCTACGCATAAAATAAAAGTCAAGAAAGAAGAAATTGAGAAGGAGCTAAGTGAAATCTGCAGAGTATGCTGAGGCCAGATGAAATGCAAGACATTGCAAACAGAAAATGTAAAAAGGCCGCAATAAAGGCCACTCAATGTGATAACGGGAGGCACATAGACAATAT
>JADHZB010000190.1:0-10342 GCA_015657535.1 Nephromyces sp. MM_2019 | reverse complement strand
GACAGAGGGAGGTTTACTAACACACACAACGAGATACTGAAAGAGATTTTCACATATATAACACACACAGCGACAGAGAGAGGCTTATAAACACAAATTCAGATACACACACGCATAGATAGACAAATACACACAGACACATAGACACACGCTCAAACACATCAAAAACCTTCTCATACTTCCAAAGAAAAGCAAAAATCTCGGTCGCGTTGCAATGAGCTGCTCAGTGGGAGAGTTGTCCTCCCACAAAGCACCTGCTGTAGCATCTTCAACAGACACACAAGCAAAACACACACACCAGAAGAAAAAGATATTCTCTACGTCTACTATGAAGAAGCAGAAATCCCACCAAATGAACATCACACGCACACACTATCAAACAAATGCATACAAAAACATATAGACGAAACATAAGATAAGCAAACACACGCACAAATATACACACACACCAACGCAAATCAAATCTACACACACCACTACACACACACCACTGCACACAAACCACCATATCCACCTCACTCCTCATTATACTCAACTAACGGATCCTTCGCTTTACTAACCTCCCGACTAACTAGAGATCTTTTCACACTACGAGCTTCTGCTTGAAGCATGAGTGTATCTACACGGCCTTGAAGCCTAAGCAGCGACTGATTAGTTTCTATTCGTTTGATGATGTGATGATAGAGTTGATTGAGGATGAGCTTAGCAGTAGGGCTACTCATGAGGAAGAGAGAATGCCTCTTTATAATCTCCTGCACCCATCTAGCTAGAAACAACACACGGATAGCTACTGCCTGCATTCTATCTACAATGAGAGCTAGGACCTGTAGAGCCATAGGAGAAGAGAGCTCTCTTACAGTGTGGCTAATGACTGAGGGATCTCCTACACTAAGCACAGACTCTAGGAGATCCTTATCCTCCGTCTTCAGAGCTTGCTGAAGCATAGGCATCATGGAGTGAGCGGCTCCTCCTCCTCCTCCTCGTTTTAGTAGAGGGTTGGAGGTGGGAGCTAGTGTGTGTGCGTGTTGAGAGGTGGTGGTGTGTGTGGAAGATGGTGTTGATCGTTTCTTACTAGCTTCAACAAGAGAGCCACTTTTATCATCTGTGGGAGGGTTTTCTTCTCGGGTGGGGTGTGTGTCAGTCGTAGAACCAGACGCACTAGTGGCGGTATTGGAGGAGGGATGGTTCTTTAAGGAAGAAATTGAAGAGAGAAGAGTCTCCTTGGTGGAGGTAGGTTGCCTCAGTGAGCTGTTGGCTTCAGCCTCCTGCTGGGGGGTAGCTTGAACAGAATCTATTGAAGTCTTGGCAGCAGAGATGGAAGCGAGAGAGTATACCAACCCCCCATCCTTCTTCTTCTCTCCGGGAAGAGTGGTGGGTTGGTGTGGGGGAGGGCCTTTTGGGGCTGCGTCTGTGGAGGAAGTGCGTTGGTGTTGGTGTGTGTGCGTTTTGGAGGAGAGTCGCTCCGGGTTTGAAGCATCTAACACACTAGAGGCACCCTTTTGAAGAGCAGAATCGCGTGAAAAGCTCTGAGATGGAGCTATGAAGATGCGCCTCAACTTCTTCTTCTTCTTCAAAAGCATAGAAAGAAGATCCCAGTGATCAAGCGAGAGGGTAGCAAAGCCAGCCATCTGCCCAAGGCTCGACACTAGGAGCAGTAATCGGCACTTGAAGCTTCTATGAGGAGGGTATGCATCCTCTGAAGATAACACACCTCTTGAAGGCTCTATATAGGCTGAACGACTGGCTGAAGATCTACTGAAGGCAGCTGGATTCGGTGTAGAGAGCGAAACGAAGCTCAGCCAACAGCTACGATCAGCTGCCATCGTTTGTTGCTTTAAAGAGGAGCCACCATAAGGAGGCTTCGACGTGGCTACATCTTTGGCCTCCTCCTTCTTTGGGCTTCCTTCACTCGAGATGTACGTACAGTCGGCAGCTGGAGGAGTAAGCCTACAACTCATTGGGATCGTAGCAAAACGCTGAGATTCAGTGAGAACATCTCCTCCCACAGCTTCAGCTGCACTCTTCTTCTTCTTGGAGGCAGAAGCTGCTGAGCTCAGTCCCAACAGAGCATTCATCATCTGAGAATCGCTCAAAACCCAGAAAACCATCTGTGAAGAGGCTGTTAATCCCAAAACCATCAGGCAAAGTGAAGAAGAAGAGGGGGGAGGAGGAGAGTGGGGATCCTTCTCAGACGCTGAGAACGAAGATCCACCCTCAGGCCCGGCTTTTCCACCCTCAGATACCCCCCTTTCATCACTCCCAACCCCCCTTGAGAATATACAAGTCGCTTTCACAACACACTCATCGCAAATCAGATGGGCTACAGGGTGAAGCTTTCTCTTCTTCTTGCTCGCCTTCTGTAAATCTTCAAACGTTCGTTTCCCCACACTCTCATCTTCACCAGCAAACCCCCCTCTTGAAGATGCTTTCTTCGACGATCCCACGACCTCCTCGTGCATTGAATGGATTGAAGCTTCTTGAGCTTCATCAGGCACACACCATAGCATCAAACCGGGGCTACTGCTAAAGGCCCCTACAACCCACACACCACAACCGCACATAGTGGTAGCAACCCCCCTAGGAGAAAGTAAACCCCCATCACCACCCCCACTTTTCATCGTCCCACCGTCTTCGGTACTCTCCTCCACACTATGAGGAGGAGATCTTGCAGGTATAACCATCAATCGACACACAGCCTCTGGGGCTCCACAAAGAGAGAAAACTATCGTCTTAGTCATCAGATCAATCACTACTCCCGCAGATTTTGAAGAGCTAAGCATTCCGACTATCAGCCTAGACCCCCCAGGAGTGAGGTGAAGCTCGCACACACACGAAGGAGGGACGATCTTACTAGGCAATGAGATCTCATCAAGGTATCGACCATCGTCTAGAGAGAAGATGAAGACCTTTGAAGATGCACTGAAGCCTCGAGACTCCTCAGTTAAAGCTACAGGCTGTGAAGATGAGGAGATTGAAACGTAGAAGCAACGTCGCCACAGAGAGGAGGCTATAGACATCCCTATGGGGGGATTTTTAGGGGGGGAAGAGGGCGCAAAGTGGTGAGTAGCAGTGGTGGAGGGGGTAGACAAAGAGTTAGATGAACTCCACTCTCTAACAGAATCAACCCCATTCGTCTGAAATACCACCTTCTCCTCCATACAATCGTAGCACAACACACCCCCTGAGCTCAACCCTATCAGCATGTATACCGCAGCATCCCTCCTTAAGCTAAGCTCCTCTTCCTCCTCTTCTTGATGAAGCCTGGGGGGGTGTGATGCCTCCGAGAAGGCGGTCTTCTCAGGATGAACGAAATGCACACACACTGGGAGATCATTGAGCAACTGAGTCTGCCATACAACAGAGTACCATGAGGGAGGGTGGTGTGTGTAGCTCACACAAGATGCCTGCTTGGAGGTATCTGCATCTGTAGCTACAAAGTCATGCTGATGAAGGCTTATGCTGTCATTTCTGCGTGAAGATAAAGCTGTACGTGGGGAGAGTGTGTTGGTGGTATGTGTGAAGTTGCTGCTTCCTCCCTCTTCTTCCTGAGATAATCTCCAAAGGATGCAGCGAGGGCCATCTAGCTGAGCAAAGTACTGGCCACAGGCGGAGAATTCTCCAGTCGAGGCAGGAGAGTTGGTGAAGCCTCCTTGAGAGGGGGGAATCCTCGCTATGAAGGTTTTGTTGCTCTTCATTGAGGGAGGTGGGGAGGGGAAGAGGAGATAGCACAGGAGGTAGAGGGGGGAGTGGGGCGAGGAGGTAGCACAAAAGGTGGAGGGAGGAAGAGAAGATTTTGTTCGAGGTGGAGGAAGGAATTTCACTGAAAAGGGGGGTTTCTATGGAGGACGTTTCTCCATAAGGAGTAAGTAATATCAGAAAATTCAATTACATCAAAAACGGCATTATAATGAAGAGGGAAAAATTTCTAAACAAAACTCTACACACAGAGGCAAAACTCCGTAAAGACAGAGGCAAAAACTCCACGTACACACAAAACTCCAACTTCTCCCGCTCGTCTTCAAAGAGAGCAGTTGAAGAAGGAGAAATCCTACTTTTCACGCCTAACTTTCAAGATTATAGTATAGGCTTATCACAGCAACACACACAAAAATTCACAGCAGAAAATGAGCGAGGAGCATAAAAAAAACATAGAAATATAGGAATCCATCCTTCATTAGCTTAAAACACATTCTTTGAAGGAAGAAGCACAGGAGGGAGATCAAGCGAAGGAAGAAGTAAAGATGAAGAGGAGGGAGCAGAAGAGGAAGATGATGACCAAGAAGTAGAGTTGAAGAAGAAGATTATCAAAGAAACTAAAGAAAATGATGTGTGTGGATGTTTATGAGCGAGGAGGTGGAGAAGATGAAGATGAAGAGGAAGGAGGAATTGAAGTACTGAAATGGAGTTGAATGCTTTACGAGAGAAGCTCTCCTTCATATGCCTCGTGTGTGTGTGTTACTACGAAATTAGGCTTGACATCCTCGTCTGTATGTGCGAGCCTCTTGTCGAGCATGAGTGTGTGCGAGGTAGAACTTGCGGAGCGAGTGTGTGTGTGTCTGTGGGGGTGTGTGTGCTCGGGGGTTTGTAGGTAGGGAGTGTCGGGAATTTATTGCTATGCGCGGCATTTGTCGGGCCGCTTCTTCATATTGTAGTAGAAGCAGCGAGTCTGAAGATCAGCAGCGATAGTTGCATGCTAAGCAAAGAAAATTGCACACACGCGCACACACACACATTACCATAGCACACGCACACACACCAAATCTGATTTCTGCTTGTGTGCGTGTGTAGTGTTTCCCTTCTTTTCAAGCTTTCAATATTTTCTGAAGGAAATTCTCTTCCCTATGTTACATCATCTTCTCATATTCTCCCTCCTCGTCTATTTTCCTCAACACTTTTCAGCGGAAAAATGTCAGAGAATCCCTCTTTTGCAAAGATTTCTTCTTTATATTATCCGTAATTTGTGGTGTGTTTGCTTCTTCAGGCTGATTTTATGAAAACCTCCTTAGTAATTTAGCAGTTTATTACCTCATGATGAGCAAAAAATCTTTTTTTTGCTAATTAGCTGAAAGCTGAGGAAAATGATGTTTTTTTTTTATTTTGCTTTGAAGAAGAGAAACACAGAGATTCCCACGAAAATTCTGATTTGTTTGACCTTTTTTGCATGAAAATATTCACTCTGGAAGAGGGAAATTACCTTTAGCTTTGTTTCTCGAATTAGATAGCGGGTGTGTGTGTTGGTTATTTCAAGTGTATTTTAGTGTCTCTTTGTGTGCGCAACTTATTATTAGTGTATCTCTATTTCTCCGTGTGTGTAGAACTTCTCTTTTCATCCTACTTCACTCAATCTCTTGAAGACGCAACATCTTCTGAGCTGAAGCTTACGCTCTTCTTAATGCAATCCCCAGATTCTTCGCTTTTATCTCTTTTTGCAGAAACCTGCACTTGTGTGTATGCAGAAGGCGATGAGGTAGAGGCTTAAGCTATCATCCATATATGCACACTCCTTCGCTGAATGGCTTTCTATGAAGACTATCAGAAGAGGCAGGAAATAGATTGTTTGATTACTTGCAGTTGCAAGGTTTTGAATCGTGATTATACCTACAACCCAAGTTTCTGCCCTTGTGGCGATATTGAGTGTGTGTGTGTGCTTCGGTGTATGTTGGAGAATAGTCACATTAGTCTGAGTTGCTCTAACTTGGAGAAAAAGCTTTAGAAACTTGCAAGCTAACGATGAATGGAGAGAAACACACACACGCAGTCATGTGTGTGCTGCTTTGAACTCTGAAGGCATATGATGTTTCGGTAGCCGAAGAGACGATTTGGAGTGAATCACAGAGGAGGGAGAAAACAACGGGAGAGGATCAGAGTAAACTGCCAAAAATCCACACACACACATGTACACAGGCAGTTCTATCAAACGCCAAGATGAGTGCGGTGCAGGAGAATCTTCCCGATTCGTTAGAGAAACTTATTATCAAAAGTGAGGATATACTTGAAGATGTGCTTATGACTGAGATATCAGCAAGTTCGGAGAAACGGGAGGAAATATCAAAGAAACTGTATGATTTGTAAGCATTTCCTTCCTCTTCTTCATTCTGAGTATAAAAAACCAATTTTTCAAAGGTTTTGTGCAAAAATAGAGGGAGTTGAAGCACACACACACACACACAAGGAAAACTCCACAAACAAGGACAAAACTCCATACACACACACACAGGCGAAAATTAGCACACACATGCGCACACACATACATGCAAACACATACATGCACACACGCATACACACACACACACACACACACACAAACACACAGACACACACAGCCCCTCTACTTGACTGCTACACACACCCAAGGTTTCGGTGCACTTTTTCTCTGATTATGCTGCACACACAGGAATAGCTTGAGAGAGAGGATTCTTCTCATTAAAGAGGCAGGATTGAAGGATTTGGATACTCTAGTCCCTCTAGGCTCAGACACATACATGCAGGCTAATGTGTAAGTCTTCGTTAGCCTTCACATTGTGCTTGCATGTATTGTTAAATACTGAAAGCTAGGTGTTACCGAGCGATTCTCCCAGCTTAGAGCCTCCAAAGTTGCTTCTAGGCTTTCATGCCCACGATTAACACACTGTACTCTTTGGCTTATAGCGTTACTTGGTGCTTCTAGGCTACTGCATGCGTGTGTGCGAATGTAGGGGTGTGTGTGTGTGCTTCAGTGATACGGGAGGATATCGATGCTGGTGTGTGTGCATGTGCTGATTTTCGAGTAAGGAGGGGTATATATTCGTGTGTGTGTGTGTTATTTTTGTGTGCAAGGAGATCCACGCTCGTGTGTGTGTGCATTCTTCCAACTATCAGTAGTCCCACGCTCGTGTGTGTGTGTGTGTGTTGCTTTCAAGTATAACACCATTTTAAGGAATTTTGTGTGTGCAGGCCAGACACTTCCTCTATATTTATAGAGATAGGATTTCAGTTCTTCTTGGAGATGAGCCTGGAAAAAGCCCTTGAATTCCTAGACAAGAAAGAGGCTTTCTTGAAGAAGTCAGTAGGCCTTCACTTGCTCTTACACATACACACACACACACACAAACACTTTACTGAGCAGAGCTCTCATCTAGACTACCTAACACACAATGTTGAAGCTTAATTGTGGTGCCTCCTATCCTAGGGTTAACTTGAGGATTCCCCATATCCTTGATTGACTATCCTTTTACCTGCAGATAGAGACCTTAAGCCACTGCCGTTTGTGTGTGTGTGTGTGTGTGTGTGCTTGTGTTCAACCACCTTGGTAAAACCCCCCTATTCAACCCCCTCACTCAAACCCCCCCATTCAACCCTCGCAAACCCCAGTCCCCCCGCTCAAACCCCCCTATTCGACCAGCTCACCCCCCTCTTCGTTCAGGCGATTGGGGCATATGATCGGCAAGGTTGCAGAGGCCAAGGCCCACACTAATCTGGTAAGCAACCACAACAGAAAGCATTGTGTAGTGTGTGTGTGTGTGTGTGTGTGTATGTGGATGTGTATATGGATGTGTTTGTGTCTACATGTGTGCATGTGTGTTTGCGCACGTGTGTCCGTACCTCCTGTGTGTGTGCTTTTTTCACACCTTAGCTTCTGCCACTCTGCCACCTCCCACACACACACGCACAGTCTCTCACTCAGTTTTCTTTCTTCCTATAGATGATGCAGGCGATCTCCTTAGTAACGAATACGCATGATATGGCGTAAGTTTTGTACCTTACTGTTCACACGCTATTCTATCCTTTAAGGTAGTCTATCTGCACTCTTACTAATCTCTTCTCATGCTTAAGATACTGAGTGAGCTTCGGTTAGCAACACCCACACACACATGCTGTAACACACCTATGATTTAGAGGCTCCCCCCCTATCATGGGAACAAGGGCTGTGTGCTGAGGTATTGAATGGCTCCTTCTGAGGGTAAACCAGCGTGAAACCTCGCACTAAGTGTGTGTGCAACATGTGCGTGCTTGCCTGTGTGTAACATACGTGTATTTTTACATGTTTACCTGTTTGTAACGTGTGTCTAGCATGTGTATCTAACTCGTGCGTGTTTAACCGGTGTGTCGAATTCGTGTGTGTGCTCACTTCATAGTCCTAAACGCTTCACACACTTCTACTCTCTCAAACTCTACCCTTTCAATATGTGTGTGTGTCATTTCTTCGGCCTCATTCTGTCCTCCCACAACGCTCTCCTATAAACTCCTCCCCTCCCCCAGAGGCTTCAAGCCTGTTATATTCATCCACCCCCCATCCCCCTCAACCTGAAACTCATTGCATAGTCAAGCTGTCTCACTAAACCCCCCCCCTCCACCCCGCCACTGTATATGCCGTAGAATTCTCATGCTTCACGCAGCGACTATGCTTAAACAAGGCAAAGCTTCTAAGCTTTATAAGGTATCAAAAGTTCAGTAACACACACAAAGTAATGCGTGTGTCAGAGGGGGTGTACATACACCTTGAAAGCGCAATGCACTTATATTACTGGAAAAAGCAACAGCGAGTGTGTTGCTCTGCAAGGCTTAAAGGCCTTCAACCTTCAAGCATTTAGAGGGGGCTAGCGTGGAGATATGAGGCGATGCGCATTGGTGGGTGGAGTTTTCTTGGGGTTTCTTGTGTGCATGAGCTCGCGCAAGGCTTGGAAGGTGAAAGAGTGGCTCCAACAGGCCATATGCGTGTTGATCTGCAGTCGTAGATATGTGTGTTTAGGGGGGGAGGTGCACGTGTGTGTGTATGGTTGTGTGCGTTCATGCTTGTGCTTACATGAAGTCACCGTGTATGCATCTCATTCCACCCCTCCTCTCAAGCTTTGCCCCTCCCCTCTCAACCCCCTCCACCCCTCCTCTCAAGCTCCTCCCCCCCAACCCCCCTATGATCCCCGTCCCCCCTGTTCTTCGAGATCCCCCCTTAAAAAGCATTCCCAGTGCCACTTCGGACAAGCACTTCCTACCCTCCTCCAACCCTCCAACCCCTAGAAAGCTTGCTAACCCACTCAGCTCATAGGGCGTCCTCAATTCGCACACATCTCGAGCTCCACTGCTGATCAGCACCCCCCTTCTACCACCCCCCAGATGTCGTAGTAGGAAGGGTAAATTTTGGAGTAGATTTTGCCTCATTGCTGAGCTTCTTAAGGCCGGTCCCACCTCCACCTCAAAGACTATACCCCTCTCTAAGGCTACCTCTATCTGAGCTCTCCTCAGTGAGAATGGTAGTCTCTTGTTACTGTAGAGATCGAGAGCGATGATATCACACTCACAGCTACTGGTCGCAGCATTCCACGTTTTCTCATTCACTGGCTGCACAGCTACAACGTCAAGTTGGGGGTGGAGGGTAGAAAACTTGTTAACTGCGATGATGTCGTCGGTGTGGCGTAGGACAACTGTAGCTCGGCGTAGGCATAGGAAAGGGGGGGGGTTGTGAGGGGTGTCGTGGGGGGTGGTTAGGGAGGTGGTGGTGTGGGGGGCTTTGTCGTTGGTGTGGAGGGCTTTGTCGCTGGTGGCGTGGGGGGTGATTTGGGATGAGATTTTGGGGGTATCATACCCCCCCTCACCAACATCACGCATTCCATATGGCGCGATGGAGTGGGGGGCAAAGTTGGAGGAAACATGGGGGGTGGTTGTTCCAAGGGGGGTGGAGTAGCTCTCTCTGAGAGAATTACCCCTTCCAGAGACAGTAGTATGTGTCCTGGGGGATGATGACTTGATCGGGTCTACTCCACCTCGAGCTGCAGCCATAGGAATGAAGTCGCACCACTGATCACTGCAGGCAAACGAAGGGGGGTGAAGCCTAGAGATTATGGGGGCTTTCAAGCTGTTACCTGAGCTTTTGCTTCCTCTACTATAAGGTAGAGCCCAGGGGGGTATGTGTATGATAGGGTAAGTTTGGAGGGTGAATGGAGGGCTCGGGAACACACTAGTGCTCCGTGTCTTGTTAGGATGATTAGAGTGACTTTCATCCTCTTGGGGGGGTATCTCAGCTACTATAGGATAGCATTGATTTCCATCACTTTGATGGTTGCTGTGGGGGGTGGAAGGGGGGGATTTTCCTCGCTCCTTCTTTGATGAAGTAGTGAGGGGGGGAGAAGCTGTAAGCCCCAGCTTCACTTCTAAGTAAGAAGCAGTATGGGGTTGTTGACTCATTACTCCCCCAGGAAGGGGGGAGGGGGGGGAGTAAACACTTATATTTAGCTCTTTAGATAAGCTTGCTGGATCGATAGGCAGGGATACTGTTCGGTTGATCACCACCCCCCTATACCCCATCGACCTGCAGGCTGCTAGTGTAGAGGGAAACTTCCCCTTCCCCTCTGCGGTTTCAGGGATATCA